>JAODVQ020354100.1:0-11619 GCA_025400075.2 Phenganax stokvisi | reverse complement strand
ACACAAATATATCAATCATATATACGTATGTAATATTTATATATATCTTCTGCATGTTGTCATACATTGCAAATGCAATGCCATAGACTGACAAGGAAAATTTCTTTTTCCTTTGTTTCTTCTATCAATATGAAATGTAACTTCAATTTTACACCCCCTCTAATAGAGACACCATCCCATAAAGACCAAATATTAGGCTGTGCTGACCAGAGTGCACCGTGTCTTAATTACCATAATTCATTAATATATGAATCACTAACGATAATCATGTAATTAACTAGATAAGATGTTCGCCTATCCAGTAGCCTTACCCAAGTAGTTATATCACAAGAAGTTGAGTTGATAGTATTTTTCTATGTGTACTTACCATGCATATCTCTTTCATGTTCAAACTCAACAAAAGCATAACCACGAGGCTTTCCAGTAGTTGTATTGCTCACCATTTGAATCTAGAATAACATAAACATAGTCACATTTATACACATATTTAACCACAAACTTAAAGCAACATAAGTTTTCCCAGATGAACAAACTTATTGCGTGTTAGATATAGTGAAATACGTATCGAACGCATTGGAATGTATATTTATACATCAGGGGCCAGTTGTTCGTACGCCATTTAGCTTAAACGGCGTATAAGTTCAAAATATACATCGCATTCATGTCTTTCTTAAACAACGAAATTGAAAAGTACACTGACTACAATAATGATGTATTTACCCACTGTTTTATTAAATAAGATTTGATTTTAAAAGCTTAGAAGAAGAGTGGGGGTCTTTTTCAAATCTGACTTATCCACCGTTTAAGATAAACGCGCTTCGTACAACCGGCCCCAGACAGGATGGGAGAAGTCTATCAATCTGGGAACCTCTATGCAAGAATAAAGTAAAAAAGAGATCAAGAAATCTTACTGATTTTACAGGACCATAGAGCTCCATTTCTCTTCGTAACTTTGATTCAGATGTATCATAGTTCTGTTGCAGAAAAAGTTTAAGAATTTTGGACATCTAGAGCTGGCTTTAGCCAAAGAGTGCAAAGCTTCAACGTTGCATGCAGTTTACTCGCTAAATTTTTCTGTTCTGTGTATTGTCCGTCACATGTTTCAATTAAATGGACTATTTTAGTATATCGTTATTGTGCTGGTGTATTTTAGCAAAACAATTATGGGTACACTTTAAAGGTAAAGAAATATACAAAAATTCGCCTTAAAATAATCCTCTGAATGTAACGTCTGTCACATGAAATTACCCTGGTCTGAAACGTTTCAATGTTCACATTGCCAGGAATTTGTTACTACAATGAACCTGTAGGTCTGTATAGTTATAACTCACTATATAGCAATATTATATAGAAGTAAATGTCTAGCCAATGTGTGATCTGCACCAAATGATGCAAGGCAATATTGCCAGATGATTGTACATGGATTTCATACCAGAAAACTTTAGTGGCTAATTTTTGCTCATTGTTTTTCCCTATTGAGTTGTAATGCCTTGTTTGGTCCATCAGTCTGACATTATTTGTTTTTATGCTGTACATATGAATAAATCATAGTATACGACAAGAGATGCCAAGAACTGGCAACTTCAAACTGCGGGACTGGTCTTAATATGCAGATGATTGTACTGTATTTGACAATGGGTAAATGCGAAAATAGCCAATTGATTTTCATCACCCATCACAATACTGCAAAGTTTCAAAGAAACTTTGCACTAAAATTGTACATAAACAGAGGTTTTTAATCAAGAAAACTTACTAAGCGTCCAATAAACAAGGTTTTAAAAGCGTCAGTTACAGCATTAGGGTCTGTATGAGGATCCCCTACAAGAAAATATTGTATTCACAATCAAGTCTCATCTGGGACCCATCTCACTTGGGAGGAATGCCGTAAAAATTTTTTTTGCCACTTGAATTTCAATCATTAACTGAAACATGTTTCTAGGAGATGCTTTCAATGCAACAGACTATCTCATCAGCACCATACATATGTTTTGAGAATATTCTAAATATATGTAATTTAATTATCTTTTTAACAATTATGTTATGCACAGTATTATTGTTGGCTCCCAAAAAATTTTCCTCGATTGCCTGAAGAATGGTGATTTTAGAAGCTAACTAGGGTTTGGTTTCAATGCCTTACATATGTCAACTACTAGCTGAACCTTCCAAAGGCTGCTAGTAGGGATGAGTTGATAATCAGAAATTAATCAGAAAAGGCCGATGACCGGCTGTTTTTAGACATATCAGTGAGAAAAAAGATTAAAAACAAATTATTTTTGTATTATTTTGGCACCATGTAAAATGTAGGAAGTTACAAAAGAAATTCACTAATTAATTATCAATTTGTATTGGGTGTAAGTATCTTGCCTTTCTTAATTTTTGGTACTAAACTTCATGTACCTCTATGATCTTCGATATAACGGTAAGCATTTTATGGTGTTTGCACAAAATGTATATCGACATTTTGCGAAGTGGTAATTCGGATATTAAATATCGAGAACAACCTATAAATCCGCTGATTTCATTAAAAATCGGATCAGTATACTGTATCAGTCTTATTCTTCATCAACTCTTCCCTAGCTGCGAGATAAAGCAAAATACAAAACTAGATAGACTGGGTGACAAACTATAATGATACTAGAGTTGCCTGTAAGAGAACAATGTGACAAATGTGAGATTAAGGTGGCTCCCTGGAGTTTTATTTCCAGGGGTATTTTGATCCTATTTAAGCAAGAAAATTTGAATGCCGAAATAATATTTTGGTCCCGAAACAAAGGTTGAATATCTTGTACGCTTCCTTCGGTGAAGTTTTTTCATATTTTGCACATCGATTGCTGGTGGTTTACGTGTTTATTTGTCAGATTTTAAAAAAATTAATTCGATATGTTTTTGAGTAATTTGCAAAAATTTACTGTGGAAAACTCCTTCAATTTATTTTTTCAAAATTGGTGTGTAAATTTAAAAGAGTTAAAAACTTTCTTTGTGCAAAATATGAAAACAATTCACTGAAGGAAACGCAAGATATTCAATGTTTGTTTCAAGACCAAAATATTATTTCGGCATTCAAATTTTCTTGTTTATACAATCAAAATACCCCCGGAGATAAAACTCTAGGGAGCCACCTTAAAATGCATGAATATGGTTACTGTACACCAAGTTTGGTATACTTACAATCTTCTATTGCTTTTTCTAATTGAAACTTGTTCCTTTCAATTCTTTCTTTTTTCTATTCAATATTTGTAACAAAATGATAACAAGAGTGCATGTATTTATTCACAAGTAAACAAACAAAGTTGCACATGTCAAAGTAGCAAAGGTTTAGAGAAAAGGTCTTCTGCAACCATTTGCCATGCACACAAACACAAAACATCACAAACGTTATCTCAAAGGTCATGTGTGCTACTGTTGGCTGACCAAATTACAGGTGGTTTGCAACCATTCCCATGAGATTCGAAGGACAAAGAGATTTTTGCCATGTTGGATGAAATTTGAATAGCAAACTGGGAAAATCGTTTGTCATCATTCATCCAACATGGCAGTGTAACATAAGAACCACCTATTGTTCCGTATAAAGCATAAATAGTAGGTTCAGGTTTTGGTTTTAGTCTGGGTGCTCTGGTCTTTACTTCTATAATTTTTTTCTACATACAGTTTTCAAGGAATAAAGGCAGGATCTGAATTGTTTCGGAAAACCAAAATATACAGAGGGCTTACTTTTCTTTCATTTTTTTCTATTCTATTTTCTGCCCTTGTTGGAGCTGGGGTGTCACTGGGATCCTATAAACAATACAAAAACTATTATGAGGTTTCATTTTACTCAAACCAATGCGTACAGTGGAAACTAATTTTATACGCTACCCACCAACTAACACAAAGGTTCTTCAAGGAAGCGAGTCTGAGGGGTCAAGCACTATAGGAATGACTAGTGTGTGGCCTCTCAGCCTTACTTCCATGCACCTGTGACGTAATCATTACCAAACACTGCCAAATACCACTATACCAAAGCAGTAATTCTCCGATAAAAAATTAAAAATAGAGCTCAGCAAACGATCGCTTGCTTTAAAAAAATACCCTTAAAAAGCTAAGCCCATGACAGTTACAGGTATTTTAAATCAAAAGAGAAATCAATTCATGTCAAAAAATCAAAATCACCTCAAATAATGAGAGTTGGTGCGACACTCCAGTGTAGGGCCAAGGCTTTTTCTGAAGTCCTGCTTTGTCGAGCGGTGGCAGATATCGTATAGGTTCCCGCGGAGCAAACAAAGCAAGTAGATTTGAGGGCAAAAACGCCGTCATTATTCTTTTAAATACAAATTTTCAAGAGATTTTGAACGCTTCCCAATCAATCTCCGACCGCCACGAGCGTTGCTCAAAGAGCCACACGGAATCACGGATTCACGAGAAAATTCAAAATATTTTCCACTATGGAAAAGTTCTCCAAAAATATTTTGAAGTTTTAAATTAACGTATGTTAAGCGTTTTCATGATATTTTTGAGGGTTTATTGCTAAAATTGGTAATGCAAGGTCTTAATACTCGCAAAATAAGACGATCTCCTTTATACTGAAATCCGTTTTGAAATTAAATTTGCTTATCAATCTTCTTTTAACAATTCCTTACCAGAATGGTGAACGGAAAATTCCAAAAACGTGATAAAGGGGGTTACAGAAGGTATACAGAGGCATAAGGGGGAAGAAAGTAACCAATCAGCAAGCTTCTTTTTCATATTTCAAAAGCAACAATGAATACAGCATGACCATGGCTGCAAGTCGCAAGTAAATCGAAGTAATGCGCTTTTGCGAAAAAAACTATTCATAGTTGGGTGAATTTTGTGCATTTATTGTGATGTGATGTCTACCGCTGAAATGGCAGCTGAAAAAGATATTTCAGCAAAAAATGAAGAAGAAACAAGTCAAACAACAGAAACGACGCTATTTGAGTATCAATGGCCTCAAGAAAATGCAGGGGAATATTATTTACTAGAGAGACAAGTCTGTGAGTACTTAAAAGAAGATTGTCTGTTGCAAAAATATCCTGAAATACAATACCACGAAGTGTCTAAAGAAGAAGCGAAGTTTCTACTGGACCAAGGAGTCATTACAGAGTCAGAGTTTAGCAGCAAAAGCAACAAGGTACATTTAAGTAGAGTGTGTGCATTATTAAAAATTCTAAATTAACATTCAAAATGAGCGTTACCCTACGAACATAAATCAAGCTTTCACTACATTTTGTGCTCTAAGAACAGTAGTTAGGTTTTTCAACTTAGCCATCATAACATGCTTGCTTTGTGATTTTGGATTATTTCAGACTGTACATACTTTCTTTCCAGGTGATATCTTTAAACACTGAGGATGTAAGGCAATTGATGATTGATCATTTTCCATCCTACTACCAAAAATACGTGGCAATGTTACATAAGAAGGAGAGGCAGCAAGCTATTAAAAAAGCAAATAAAAATAGAAAAATGATGTCTATACGACAAACAAATGCTTTGAAAAAAGCTATCAAAGATTCTTCAGAATACAACTCAATGCTGCTGCATCAACGTAAAGAAGAACGTGCATCGTACTATGACATGCAAACACAACTCATTCATATTCCAGCTAGGAGAAACAAAAAAATGCCAGCTCATATGACTGTCCCAAGTAAATATCCTGTAGCATTGCTCCCAGGCCAATACCAGGATTATTATTATCCATATAGTTCAAATGAGCTTAACCAGTTTCCATTCGGTACAGTAGTTTCATTCCCCCAACCGCCCCCACCCCGAGTGGTCACAGTGCCAGAAGCGTTTCAAATGCTGGAAGATACCCAGAAATCTGAGCAAGGGTCCCCTCTGGTCACTATGGGAAAACGAGAAGAAGCATATGATGAGCCGCCACCCAAGAAGACTTACAAGAAACAACCTAGTGGCAAGAAAGATCCTGTTTGTGGTATTTGTTTGTCTGGCCCAGAGAAGAATAAAAAAGGTTTTAGAAATTATGAAGTGTGTGTTTGTGGGCATGCATATATTGAAAGTACTGCACAGTTTGTATGTGCAAGCATGCAAATTGGAGGCCAAGATTTACTTTGTGAAAGTTGATTTAATTTCAATTTTTTAAAGTTTTTAATATGTACTTCAAGAAAATCCCTTTTCCAGAATGGGATGATAAAAGATGTTTTGTTTTGTTAAAATTTGTCCATCAAAAATAAGACAACTTTATTCAATCCATGCTGTGTGGTTTTCATATGACTAAAGTATACTTTTTTCCATGGTGTAAGGCATGCACAATGAAACTCAGATACAATTTTGTATTTTAGGTATGCCAGAGAGTCTAATCCATTGTTCAGAGTGCGAAAATAGTGGTCATCCTACATGTCTTGATATGAGTCCACAACTTGTGAGGATAATAAAAACTTACTCCTGGCAGTGCATGGAGTGTAAGCGATGTACTCTCTGTAATGATCCACATGATGAAGACAAGATGTTGTTCTGTGATGAATGTGACCGAGGCTATCATAGTTTTTGTGTTGGACTATCACAGATTCCGGTTGGCCGATGGATATGTGATAAATGCGGTATGTGTGCCTCGTGTTTGAAAAGAGTTCCCGGCCCTGAAGGTAGTGCGGCCAAGTGGAAGCATGAGTTCACAATTCCTACTGAGGGCAAAGATCCACAATTCCTGCAAACCTTGTGTATATCTTGCTCAAGACTCTTCAGGAATGGAAACTTCTGTCCAATCTGTCTCAAAGTGTACCGCAATGACGAGACTGACCTTCCTATGGTCTGCTGTGATATGTGTGATCGCTGGACACATACCGACTGTGAGGGGATCAACGAAAAAGCGTACAAAGAGCTGTCAAAGTCAAAGTCTAAATACAAGTGTGCACTTTGTCGTGGTGAAAAGGAAGAAAAAATCACAGGATTTCAGAAAAAGTATAGTCAGTACAAAGCTTACTAAGCTTCTAGATTGTAATGGTAGAACTGCTCATTAGATATCCTGCTGTTACTTCATAAGTGCAACATTCACTGGAAACCTTTTGTGGACCAGTTGCAACAACTTTGGATATAATTTTAACTTTAAATTAAAATATTTGTAAATAATTAGCGAAAGTTATTAGAATTCCTTGCTTCTACCATTTGAAAGTGCATTAGTATTACCGCGCAACCCCAGTGCATACTTATTTCCTAGTGTCGACTTCAAACAATAAGGTAATATACACCTGTTCGCATGTGTATTGCCTTCGAAAAGACACCGGAAGCTAGTCGGAGACTCGCTTGGTCTCTGGTCACGTGCCTGGCGGCAAACTTTTGAAAGCAACAACGATAACAACGATATTTTCTTGTGATCGAAGTATTGTATTCGTTTGTTGATATATTTCTTATAGCTTTTTGGTTTTTCTGCTTGTTTTTATGTAAACTACGAATTGGAATTGAATTATTTGTTGTTTTCGGGTCCTTCAGTTTAAAAGAGCTGGGGATCTTGGCTGCTAGATAACTTGGTGAGTTACGTAAATTTGTTGACCGCATTTATATGTAATTTGTAAAAACTGTTAAGTCTGTTTACTTACCAATCTTATCTTTGCTTTGCTAGAGCGTTTCACGATTCCTTAGACAAAGCAAAATTTATAAATAGCAAAATGAAATGTTGGATGCACTGAGATGTATAGTTTACCACCCAATAGATGAACATGGACTGAATCTCGTTCGTTGTCTTGTGCATTCGTGTTCCCTTCCCAGGGTTGGGCATTTGCTTCTTGCAAGTCATTTCGGTAGTAGGGAGAAACATTCTTCTTTACATAAATCATTTTGGTTTTATCTGGGAATTCTTTGTAATGCATTTAGACCGTTCAATTAATTTATAGTGCAGAACATCAATCTTTCAGGGCATACTTTCAAAACAGTTGTATTGATACTTACTTTGATGAAATGCTTCAATTTGTTTAGCAATGGTTTACAGTCTCAGCAAAACAAGCAGAATAGGTGTTCAGACAACACTAGCATTCATCCTAAGGGTGCATGGGAAGAGGTGGCATTTGCATCAATTTCAATTCCCATCAATGGGGATTTTGTAGCATTATGTTGCCCCCATGATGAGGCATTTGTAGCATCGTAATGACAAATGCCGTGCAAATGTCTGACAACTGCTTGGGGGGATAGTAAGATGCAGAATCAATTGAGATACTATTGACCAGGAGATCTTAAATGATATGTAAAATCATCTGGTGTAGTTGCATTTGCTCACCCAGTGTGATGCAAACTTTGCTGTGTGAAAGAGATAGCCTTAGACATTGTAATAAGTGGGTAATATACATACATATTGTAAACTACTGAGGCTGCGTTTATGCTGTACCGGATTCACTTGTCATGACATCTTCGTTTTGCTGTTAAGGAGCAATAATCACCAGCAAATATTAACTAGGCTGACAGATTTTGTACAGTATATTTCTTTGTGTCATTACCATTAAAAATCTTTACAGAGCATTGCTAGTTGCAAAATTTGAGCTGCTCAGATAGCAATTCGGTATAGTGTAAACCGGGCTTGAGTTACTGCACACTTACTGTACCTTACTTTTATTGTTTAAATTTGTAAATTACATGATTATAGGTCCACAGTTTTGATAGAGCACTACAGTAAATAATTATTTTCAATAATGAATTCAAAAGCAAATGTAAGTATCAAGCATATAAAGTTTTTTTAGATTTTCACTCATTACATTTTACTTAATGGTCAATAAAACTTGTCATGAAGTTGGTTAGCTAGGTAAGTATGTCATTTTAACAAATGTTTGTCTGTACATGTAGGCAAGCAACAGCCGGTTGAAACAACCAGTTTCTGTTGTCCGTCGTGCAACGCTTGCTACATGTAGAGAAAGAAACATTCCAGCTGCAGTAAGTAAACAGTACGCTGATCATTTGAGTATCATTGTCTCTAGATGTATCCAAACCACTCTTTCCTTTCATGTTTAGCATTATTCACTCTCTCTAAGTTTGTTTTTAACTTGCACGAATTGTAGCTGTAAAATGGCTGTATTGTAATTTGTCTATTTATTTGACTTGTTAAGGGGTGCTCCTCTCACTCTGAAGAGCAAGATTGTCTGACATAGACTAATTAGACGGAGTAAAATGTAATTACAATGCCTTGAGCCTCATTGCCCCATGTGAACTCACAGTGCATACTCTATGTAGTACCTTCACACTACTACTACTACACTGGTTTAATAAAATTAACGTAAATTTTCATACCTGAAAAGGAAACAGACTATTGCATTGTTCAATGGTCATAAAATTGTACACTTGCTAAGGTACGCTTATTGCACATTCCTTTCACCACCATTCAGCAACATGACTTGGGAATTTGGATGTTTATATCACTGGGCAAACCTATACCCATAAAATTGTGACTTCTGTGTGTATTTGTTAGACTGGTAGCACAATGAAAACTTGTGCAACAACAGTTCCAAAACGACCTGCCACTACAAACACTGCAGCAAAACAACAGAAAACATTGAAGAGACAAAACTCAAATTCTGAAAACATATTTGTGGCGGTAAGAATTCCTTTTTTGTCAAAAAACAGTTTGTGGAGAAAGTCGAGTCATTATGTTGTAATTAATTCATATAGAATGTTCGAAAAACAACACAGGTGCAGGGTCCAATGTCAATGACTTATTAAAAATATATGTTTTCTATTGTTTAGCCGGCTGCAAAAATCAGAAAAGGTGAAAATACAACCATTCCTAAAAAGAAAGGTGAAATAAATGTACTGCGGTAAAAACGTGTATTTTATTGCACTTTACAATGTCAATGACACAATAAGATAACACTCCATTGACTTTTGTGACTGCCAATGTGCTGTCAATTAGCAGTCATCTCCGAAGGTTTTTGCGCGCCAAACAGACTGGCCAAACTTGAGAGGTTTGAGCGAACTAAACTTTCCTTCGCAAAATGCTAAAATTTCATTTAAAATGTTTCGTGGAATTAATCTCAATCCTGTAGTCGAAATATTGAAATAAAACGAGCTACAACTATAAAATTAGTAAATTTGAAATGCACTGCTTGAGAGTTTTAATCAAAAAGAAGTCGCTATTACTTGACACGTGTTCCGGACTCTCCCCATATTTTTTCCTTCAAATTTCCTGTATGTTTCTATTTCCTTCACTTTTCCTTCATTTTCAAAAACTTCCTTCTAACAGGAAATTTCCTTCAAAGTAGAAACCCTGAGTGTACAAAAAGCTGAACTCAACTGATCAGTATTCAAATAGGGGGCGCGAGGGAATATTTCAGAAACGATTTCTTTTGTAAATATAATAGTACGTCAAACGAATGTAGTTTTTGGATAGTTAAGCCAGTTTTCCACTACGCGGAACATTCCCTGCGGAAAATAAATCTAGCAACGCCATGAGCAACGCGATTGGTGGCGAAATTGCGGCGCCATACCAATTAGTTTGGTGGATTTATTTTCTGCACGGAAAATTCCGCCTCGTGAAGAACAAGCTTTCCAATGTGTCTCAAAAAACCGAACCTACTGTACATTTTGCATCAATTGCAAATTTGTTTAATGCATTCCCAATTTGTTAAAAATGACGTGCGAGAACTTAAAATGTAACTGGAATTTTTTTTTAAAATGCGTATTTGTTTCATAAACTCCTTTACTTTCCTATCTATCGACGGAAGATACAGCTCAACCGAATTGCTCGACCGAATTTGTAATGCATCAATCTAATTTGAAATGCATTAAACTTTTTTTGAAATTTATGCATTAGTTCGGTTCCGTTTTTTGAGACACACTAAACAACAAAAGTGTTCGCTTTCCATTTAAAATGGAAAGTGATTATACTAAGTGGTCTGTCCCTAACAGAGAGGTTCATATTGGACTACCACTACCGCTACCGCTACCTTTTGCTACCTAAACTCATATTTAATTGGTTAATCAGTTAGATAAGACCCATCTCATTGGTTAGTTTTGGCAAATGGTAGTCGTATTGGTAATGGAAGTCAAATCTGAACCTCTCTAATATGCTGCAGGAGCCCCGAAAAGAGCGGCATGGGACTACAAAGGTCGTATGGAGGACATGGAAGAATATTTATCTAAGATGAAAAACGTACAGCAAGAAAGCATAGAACGCATTGAAATGTTGGAATCGCAGAAAGATCAACTCAAAGGGAATGTCGTTCTGAAAGAAAAAGAAAAGGAGGAGGTGGTATTTCGTTTTTTACATAGAATTAAAGTGTTTAGAAGAATTAGAATAGAATTAGAATAGTATTAGAATAGAATTAGAATAGAATTAAAAGTGTTTATAGAATTAAAGTGTTTATGTTCTGGGGTGTCTCCGAAAATGTTGTAAACCTTAGTAATTCCATGTACAGAAAATCTGAAATGCTTCATGTACTCGTGGCTGTAATCCCAAAAGCTGTCAAATCCTAACTTTTTCGAAGTCCTGAATAACTTCAACTAGTAAAAATATCTACAGAATTTCTTAAGGTTTATAAGTAGTTGTAATAATGCCGATTCTAGCACCATTTCCATTTACCTCTATAATCCGCCTCCCATTTTCATTTACCTCTATAATCCGCCTCCACAATTCGCCCCTAAACTTTTTTCCGTTTTATTTTGTTCTCAAATGATCATTTCAGACACAAA
>JAODVQ020354099.1:13759-30684 GCA_025400075.2 Phenganax stokvisi | reverse complement strand
GCAGCAAAACAATGCAGTCTGGCTTGCAGTGCAGCTATGCCTTCATACTTGCGCCAAGGGTTTGCACTTTAGTGCTTTTCATTTCACAGATGCGTTTATTATTTCAAAAATCTACGTTATGCTATTATTATGTACATGTAGGAGATATGTGCCTTTAACTTGTGTTGTGTAGCCTGACTTAGGTAGCTCAGTTGATAGAGTGCTTCGCCTGCTAAGCGGAGTGTAGTGTGTTAAGTCCAACCCAATGCAGCTAATTTTACTTTGGAAAAAAGTAGCTATATATCTTGAGTGCAGTTGAATTGTTTGAAATAACTCTGCCTTGCCTTTCTTCCTCTTTATGTTTTCAAGTATACATCTAATCTAAGATTTGAAGTCCTTGGTGGTTTCAGTACCCCAGCCTTCTCTTGCAGATTAATTCTGAATTGCTGTACTATGCACAGTTGATATTATAAGAGATATGTGCCTTCAACTCATTTGGTGTAGCCTGACTAGCGCTTCACCTAGTAAGCAAAGTGTTGTGGGTTCAAGTTCAACCCAAGGCAGTTCATTTTCTTCAGAAAAAAGTAGCTGTCTTGAGTAAAGTTGAATTGTTTTATGTGACTTTTTCTCTGTTTCATACATATTTCATGTGAGTAGCTATATAACTTCTCTAGCCAAAAGAGATACAAAAGACAATTTTTGCCAAATGTTTCAGTGATGATCCTATCACCATCTTTGGTATGTGAAGTACAGGCAATAGTTCTAACTTAAAATATAGGGATGAGAACAGCCACAATGTATATATACAAGCCTTGACCAAGTTTTCATGGCACCCATTGTGCCATGTGTCATGCTAGCTGGTCTTCTCTGATAATGCTGCCTTACAATCTGTATATAGCTGTGAGTCCTATTATCATTATTACAATATCATAATATAATAGTATATTTATATTTTTAAACCAAAGAAATGTATTTTCATCACTAGAGAACTATTTTATCACCAGAGAACTTTTTATATTTTTTATATTATCAAAGAACTATTTCATTCTCGAGTTTTCATTATACTTCATCAACCTTTGTTACATTATGTATATATATACGCACTCTCATACAGCTATTATGCTTAGCCCACACAGAGTAGTCGCTCTATGTAAGCCCTATGTATAATCTGTTTTTTTGTCTATTGTTCAGGTGTGTCGATTTGAAAAGTCCCTAGGAGTCCTCTCCTCATTCTTCTTCTACATTCTTTCCCTGTTGTGAACTTCTAACTTACATGTAAGGTTGTATACTCTGCAGGAAGGCAACCAGTGCCTCTGTTCAATACATATATAGTCAGTTGAGGATTGAAGCATACTCTAATTCTTAGAATATGCTAAAATCCGTCTAATACCCTCTAATATGATAGTATTTGTCATTTCCTCACTTACTTCTACATATATATAATAGCTATATAGAGTAGTCTATACCTCCTAGTCTATTAGCTATGTAATTACGTGCAGCTTGAAATATAATATTTCAGGAAATAGTGTGTGATAATTGTACAATACATTTGGGTTTCAACATAATAACAAGAATGAATGTACTCTAGGTATAATAATAGACAAATGTGAATTATTATGATTATGATAATATATAGAAACTTAGATACAAGATATTAAGCAAGAAGTTAATGACAAGTCCTATACATCTGTAGCATACACATTTTCTAGCATGTCTGAATCAATCATATACCCTTGATTTAGCAATGAAGTGCTGACATAATCAGATGATCCTTGTCCACTACCTCTGTTGGATACAATCTTATTAACACCAAGGTCGTGCGCAGAGTCCCTGACAGATGTTTGCTGATTCATATCTGCTGGCTTTCGAGGTTGTGAAACTGACATCTCTTCTTCTTGAATGGCTTGTTGGTTCAGAATTGTACTTCCCATTGGCTCCAGTTCAAATGGCTTTGGACGTTGTGAAAATGACATCTCTTCCTCGTCTTCATCTTCTTCTTGAATGGCTTGAAGGTTTTGAATTGTACTTCCCATTGGCTCCAGTTCCAATGAGCTGTGCGAAAACTCACTTGGTGTTGCAGAACGTCGCCCATCACCAGAAGTAGATAAACTAAGAGTGGCTGAGGGACTTCGCAGGTAAATTGAACCAACAGATATTCGTCTCCCACTGTTGAGTCCAGTGGACCCAGTTCCTCCTCCAGAGGATTCTCCTCTGGTCCTCTGCTGACTGGTTGTTACTTTTTTCTTACGTCCTTGGCATAACAACTGCGCCCAGGACTCCCGTGCATCTTTTCTCATCACACAGAAAAAGATGAAAATGAAAAATCCTTGAAGAGACGTGAATATGGCAAATAGATACTGGAATACAATCGAAGCATCTGAAACTGTGAAAGCACCAAATGCCCAGGATAGTCCAAAGAGAAACATTATAGCAATAGCACTGAGCAGCAGTCGTTTGGTACGATTTATGTTGTTAGAATTATCTTCCTTGTGACTATACTTTTTCTTTGAGTGCTTATACAATATAACGAGGACCACAACAAAGACAATGGAATTGAAGATGACAATAACAAATATAGGAACCAAGAAGGCACCAAATAGCACTCCTACATTTCCAATGAAACAGCTGAAAGCAGAGATATTATAATTATAATACACAAATATTTATTTACAATCTTATCTCTTCTTCAATTGTGACATTTTCTGCCAGTGTGGATGTATAGCTGACCATGAATTTGGGATCAATGGAGACAGGTATTATAACAGGAAGTAGAGGAGATACTGTAGTGGATTGCTGTTAGCTAGATAGTAGTGATACAGATTAGGAACTTACACCAACAAACTAGGGAGACTATCACAATATAGCGAGTGGTGATCTGGACAAATACTATCACTACTTTCTGGAACATTAGAAGTGCCTCGGCTCCCATCCACATGACAGCCACCAGAGTGAAGTATTGGATGAGAACTGATACCATCACACAGCCTTCAAACACTTCAGTTCTCTCAATTCCCAAAATAAACACTATCAGCATTCCCAGTAGAGCCAGTGACAACTGCACGTGGAACTTTGAGGCATCCAGTTGCCGAAGTTTTCTACAAAATAATATATATCATCAGAACACTAACCAAACTACTCCGTCTAACCTGAACCCCATCATTGTGATTATAGTCAATATGAGTCCTACAATAGAAAGAGAGACTCCAATATATGATATAGCTTGTAGTGTGATCTCAGAAGCTTTAGACTGTAAACCACTGGAGCCTTCAGTTCTTGATCTAATATTCTGGTGAAGAAACTAAAGGATATAGGAAATACAGTGTACTACTTACAACTAGAGCTGCAAAATTTGTAAGGTGACTGCAGTTGCACTGAATAGTTTCATTATTTGTCATTGTTTCACTTGATATTGTAATACATCCTTTATCTGTCCAGTTCCCCTCTCCACCTACGCAACATTACTATCATTTAAGGAAAATAGTTTATAACACATACCAAGTGCTTTAAAATCGTAGCTAACACATGTTAATTCAATTACTTCCTCCACAGTCTATGGATGTTCCATCATTAAATTATCATTGAACTCCAGATACCACTTACCTGATTGATTTCCAGTGTAAGTGTTATAATCACAGGATCTTCAAGGTCTGTGATGGAATCAATGCCGCCCAGCAGAGCTCCTATCACTGGAGTACGAATCTGTAGGCTGGAGTTCGTCCCATTGGCCAGGGGAAACAGGATGTTAGTTTTATAAAATGAAAAGACCAACCCAACACTATTATTGCTAGGAGCTTTGCCTAGCCTCTCTGATTCAAATAAACTCCCTGGAAGTTGTATTGAAGCCAATGCATTTGTAGATTCAGGTGTAGATGTATTTGTGATAATAGTATCTACAGTGAGTATATTATAATGACAAATAGAGTATAAGTTTTATGTAAAATATATACTTGATACAATATCTTCTGAGGCAGTAAATTGCCACCCTGTTTGCTGAAATGTTTGTATGCCTCCCTAATATGAAAACAAGAAGTGTAATTTTCTAGGTAGGCATGTAAGACTCACTCTTTCTACAACTACAGCAGAATTATTTCCTTCAAATTCCAATATCTGCTCAACATCTTCACTTGTTGTCTCATTGTTTATAGCCAGAGAATTTGCCACTCTCTCCAGCAACTCAGCCACACTATAGTAATAAGATTAATGGAATTACCATATACCAGTGACCTACTTTGTGCCTGTTTGTTCAGTCTCATCCTGGTCCCATTCTTGAATGTCATCCACAATATTCGAAAACGATTTAACAATCTGGAATTTGATTTCACAACAACAACATGAAGAGCATGATGCATAGCTTTTATTATACCTCTGTAAGGTTTTGATCAGCAAAGTTACTATTGTTAGTAACGATGAAGCTAGTCGTGTTTAGTACTTCAATGATAACTTTAAAATTCATACGTGACTGGTCTATTCTGTCATCAGTCATTTCTACTAGTGACTCAAAGTCTTGTATCATCTCCACCAAGTTGTTTGCCGACACATTTTCCTAACACAGCAGATCATAATATATTATGCATCTAACAATTTTCTAGAATACTTACAACATGAAAATCCTGGTACATCATGGTGATCATAGTGTAGCAATTATCATAATTAATTGTCATGCTCCACCTGTCTTTGATATCACACCGCCTTATGGCCACTGCATCACCTGGTCCAAACGCACAGGTAAGATTTATATCTTTCCGAGCACTTGTTTCTGGCCACATATAATTGCCATAGATATTGTTAGTTGAATTAATTTGATTACAGAATCCATCACCTGTAAGTCATGACACACAGTAAAAAGGTAATAATTGCTACTAATGCGTATGCATACCTGACATAATGAGAGTTTCATTGGGTGAAATTATACCTTCATTCACAAAAATACTCTCCAAATGTGTTTTATTTAGTGGATTATCACTTTCAAATTGACTGAAAATGCATTCAAATCGATTGACTATTTCGTTAACCCTGGAAATAAAGAACCATTAACTGGAGGTGTCTACAAAACATTTAGACAGTTAATACCTGTTACAATTAAAGTGTTGATAACCTTCTTCTTCCACATCAATTGATGACAAAGCCTGAAACAGAAATTGTATGTGATGAAGATTATAAGAATGGTAAATTTATTGTTCTGCTCACAACTATGTTTATTTTTCCAGACTCCTCATTATTGAGGGTAGTAAATCGAATGTAGGTTGTTATAGTTGGGTTTTCTAGACCTGTTCAATAGATGATAACTTTAAAAAATAGATTTGGAAATCTAATACTTGGGACAGTGATGTTGACAGATATGGAGTTATTTGCTCCATCATTGTTGTTGCTTGCAAAACATACAAACTCATAGTTTTCTTGACGAGGAGCTATCCCACTAGATCCAACTGTGAGACTCTGTCTGGAATAACCAAGACCATCACTCAATAAAACTGGTTCAGAAGCAAAAGGATAGCCTTCTTTTTCTTCTCGTAATGGAACTGATGTACCATCTGCAATAGTATAGGATTAATGTGTGAAATATGCTATTCCTATATATTGACTTGAGTCTTTCCAGATCACATCACCAGCATGTTCACCACGTGATTGACAAGTTAAGTTAAGCTCCCTGTATGGTTCCACAATGATATTTAATGGCTGTGTATCATTCTCAAGTATTTTCAGATCAGGTGGAATACCTATAGAGTGTTAAGATAAACCAAATGGTATACCACACCTATTATCTAAAATATATGTACCCTTGCAGCTTCCAGGTATACCAGATCCACTGAAGCCTTCTATGCAAGTACAGTTATATGAACCAGGTGTGTTGGTACAATTTGCCCTATCATCACATGGTGCTTGCTCTATACATTCATTATTATCTGACAGAAGTCAAGAGAGAATTAAGTGATAGAGAGACAGAATTTTTTCTTACCATCACAATGTGTACCATTTCCAGTAAAACCTTCCTTGCAGTTACATTTATAATTTCCATTGGGTTTAATGCAGTCGGCATCAGCATGGCATTTATCACACTCATTTGTATCTGTGTATCAAAAAAACCAATATACAATCATGTTAAACCAATGCTTCACTAACCAGAACATTTTCCATCCGGTAAAGCTTTATATCCCTTCTTACAGTTACACACAAAGCCTATTATAGGAGTATGAATACCACAGTCCAAGTCATTAGGACTCTGAATAGAAACAAAAAATGATTAAATTCTATCAGCTGTGCAAGCACTAACAGTTTGTAGTGCAAAGTTGGTCAGATGATTGCAGTTGCACATGACTTCTCCTGTTTCATTGACAATCGTAACACAACCTTCTTCCTCCCACGTGTTACTTGTGACTGCATTTAGAAAAAATCGTAACGTTGGTACAATAATTTTACAAAACTTACAATTATAAAAGACACAGCGGACAAAATCAGACTGAAAGTGTTAAGGTTTGACTAAAGAATCAGGTTAATAAAGATCATTTTCCTCACCTTTCTCTCCAGCTGAAATAGTATGGTTATATTTTCTGAGAGTCTACTAAGATTGTTGATGGTTAATCCAACCACTGAAGAACTGATTGACAGATTATCTGTTGTAGTCTCAGGGAAGAGGGAAGAGGACTCATAGAGGGCCAGAACAATATTGAGATCTTCACTGAGTGACCCAGGTATTATCACACTTGTCATCTGATTGCTAAAATCACTTTTTGCTGGACATATAGAGTTACTCAGATCTAAATCTGTCGCACTTTTTGATGAAGCCTGTGTGTAAATAATAATATATGTAATAGATATAGGCAGCTAGCTGCACTCACCCTTTTGGCTAAAATGAAAAAACCATCTTGACATGAAAATTCTTCTGTTGAAGCATTGAGCTGAGCAAGAAGTGAGTTTCCAATTCTCTCCACAACTTCCAATATCCTTATAATAGAGGAAACAGTGCTATAAGAACCATAGCAAACTAACTAGAACAGGCAATGAACCAGCCTAAGGTTATCAGGTGAAGGATGTATATTATTCTCACACAATACTTATTCCATACATTAATGATGATTGTTGAGACATTTCAGAACTCTGTAGAACTTCTTCTGACCAATTTCCTGATATAACACTCACAGCAAACGAGACTGAATCTAGTGTCTAGAAACATCACCACGACATGAAAATAAACATTTGAACTATACTAAATCTAGGGCCCTTACCTCGTTATCAACTGTTGCGTTTTCATTGTTTTCAATAACGTTTGCTATCTCAGTGAGCGACATACTAACTCTTTGCAAGTTATCTTCTGTTTGATTTCCACTTTTAACAATGTCTGTCACCTCTTCAATTGTGTTTTCTAAGACCTCTGGTATTGAGTCTACAACATCAAGTGTCTACAGAGAGAACATACAATATAATATACAAAGTGGTAATTTATATAATATTACTTACAGAGTCAGTGATAGTGATAACTGCTGATTGAATGGTGTAGTTAACAAGTGGCATGGTGGATGATAGTGTAAAAATAATAGTCTCATTTCCTTCCAAGATTCCATCTGTCTTTAGAGTAATATTGTAACATTTTATGTTAGCATTTGTTTGGAAACTAGTTTCGGAGATTGAACTTGGTATGGTGTTCTGATAGTCTTCCAGACCTAATTAACAAAGAGTATTTGAGTATTAAGCTACAAACATATTACTGTTTTACTTGAAGCTGTTCCAGATATGGTAACTTCAGCTGAAAAGTTTTTAAAAGTGTCTCCACTTCTAATCAAACATACTTCTGATACTCTGTCACTCTCTCTCGCAGTGTATGTAGGTCTCTCAAAACCAATGATTACACCTGTTTGGGTGGAATGTAATCAAATGGTTATCTTAACAAAACTTACTATCGTCATTCAATATAGTAACTTTGGCAATTCCAAGAGTTCTATTTGTCACAATGCGATAATCACTAATACTAATATTTATGAGAAACGTCTCATTAGCTTCCACTATATCATCATTTATGATCCTGATAGGTACTCTTGTAAGATTTATAGCCTTCTTAAGAGTCAGAGTGACTTGAGGCTCATCAAAGTCATCTTCCACTGTAGAGCAATAAAGTTTTGATAATTACATCTAAAATGAGTCATGTATATATTATTGTACCAGGTTGATCATTTTCTCTAGTAATATCTAATGTTAAATCCAGTGGGATGTCGCTTTGCCCTATCACCACGAGGTCAACTGTAACTAGCTCGTCGTTCTCATAAACAGTGTATACCAGCGGATCAAAATACACCTCAATATCTAGAACATAAAAATAAATTTCATTACTCGTCCTTAACTGTATTTGAAACCCACCATCGTTGTCAAGAATAGTCACTAAAGCTGAAGAGTATGGTGAGATATTGATATCAGGATCAGGGGAAGGAAGAGAAAGAGTAACTTCATAAAATTCTCTATTTTCGACTGTTGAATCATTGTTTGTTATTAATTCAACACAGATAGACTTATTTGATGGCAATGTGAATGTTTCTGCTATCATATCGTAATCTGATATAAAAATAATATAGTTTAAAATTCAGAAGCTTTATGGAGCTCTTACCACCCGGGCTAATTGCAGTGTCAGGATGAGATAAGAGGTTTATAGTAAATGATTTCTCAGTTGGGTTACTGATATTAACACATATCTGTTCAGCAGGGAGCATGCCTTCACTCAGAGTATGGGTACTTCTCGCCAATGTTATATCCACAGCTAGTTGATTAAAATATAATTGAGTTGAACGTGAAGAGAGCATTTATTTTCTTACCATCATCATTTAATATGAAAACTGTTGCTGTATTAATGACTCCCATGTGGACATCTGGGTCAGTACTTGAGATGGAAATCAAGAACCTCTCTGTGTCCTCAAGAACATTATCATCATGAATCATTACATTTTCACAGACAGTGACATTAGTAGAAGTGAATGTAAGAATTTTATCAGGTGGAATATAATCTGAAAGGGAATGTACTATGAATTTAAGCACTATCTCTGAAATTTATACCAGTGTCAATGTTGGCAGTTACTGGTGATGAAGTCAATTGAATGAGTACAACTCTTTCAATGGGTCCAGATAGATGAACACACACTACTACCTTTGATTCTTGCTCAATAACCAAGTATTCACTTTGATTGAATGACACCATGAGACCTAGTAACACAGAGAGATAAAATTTAATAGCAAATGGTTTGACGTATTATTTTCATACTGTGATTGTCAATGATGGTTACAAGTGCTGTTGAAATGTCTCGTCTGACATCAGGATCAGTGGTATTTAGAGCAATTTCAAAAGTCTCAGAATCTTCTAGAATATTGTCATTGTTGATTACCACTGGTCTACAAATGGTGTCATTGGATTTGAGTTGTATTACTTCACTCAGTGGAACATAATCTGCATGGAGTTATGTTAAACATAGTTCAGACTAAAAGAATCTTTTTCACCTGATCCTTCACTTGCTGGATTATTGGAAGGCCTAGAAGACGTGGTTAGTCTGGCAGATACATTCCTCTCAATATAGCCAGATATCATTACACAAACTAAGACATTCACTCCCTCATTTACTTCAAACATTGGACTATTCAAAGATACAACTGCAGCTACAAGGGGAGAAGCACTTAAAATTAGTTAGATTTGCTGGAGGTGGATTTACTGTCATCATTAAGGATCATGATTGTAGCTGAGGGAATGGAACCCACTCTGACATCAGAATCATTGTCAGTTACAGAGAGTATAATTGCAAAACTTTCTTTGTCTTCCAGGATAGTGTCATCAGTAGTGGCAATAATCACACAATGTTTATCATTGGACTGGAATGTAAGTGTCTCATTCACTGGAGAATAATCAGATTCTGTCAAGAGAAATATTGATCAGTGGTAAAGCCAAGCAAACATTACCTGATGCACTGAGGCCAACTGAAGATGTTACTACCATCACCAAAACATCTCTCTCAATTTCATTAGAAAGACTAATGCACACATTTACTGGCAAACCCTCCAACACTTCATACAAATTATTCTCGATGAATATAGCAACATCTATAAACAATAATGAGTTTAACATTATTATCTAAAATGTAGTCGGTCATACCATCATCATTCAAGATAAAGATTACTGTGGTGTTAGTGTCTCCAACATGGACATCTCGATCAGTACTTGAGATGGAAATCAAGAACCTTTCTGTATCCTCAAGAACACTTTCATCATGAATCATTACATTTTCACAAAGAGTGACATCAGTGGAAGTGAATGTAAGAATTTTATCAGGTGAAAAATAATCTGTGAAGGAGATTCTTAACAAATAAAATTCAGTAATCGCATTTTACCAATCCCACTGTGTGCTGTAATTGGTAGAGAACTTAATTGTACATGCACACTCCTTTCAATAGGTACAGACAGATATGCACACACCTGCACCATCAATTCTTGTTCCATTACCCTTATCTCACTTTTGTTTAAAGATACTATAACATCTAATGGGAGTAAATAATTTCAAAAAAGGGTGTATATAACTATTATGCTTTCACAACACCATACTTTGATGATCCAGAATTCTGATTTTGGCAGTAGAATTTTCACCTAGGGTGAAATCTGCATCAAATGTTGTTAGAGCAATCTCAAACTGTTCAGTTTCTTCCAAGACATTGTCGGAAGTAGTCATAACTGGTTCACACACTGGATCTTTAGAGTGTATGATCAGTGTTGTATTTACTGAGCCATAATCTGTGAGAAATAGAATCAAATAAAGATTTAGTTTCCTTGAAGCTAAGCGGTACCTGATGGTTCTGCAGGATTGTCAAAGGAGGCTGTTGAGGATGTCATCAATGTAATGAGCACATCTCTTTCAATTTTATTAGAAATAGTGACACACACTGAGACTGCCATCCCCTCATCCACCTCATATATACTGCTAGTAATGGACACAGTTGCAGCTGCAACAAAGGAAACATTTTAACAACAGTTTATATCAGTTACAAAATACATGAGATTTATCTCTAGCCTGATGCAATCTATTTACAGTAGAAAGCCACAAACTCATTATCACACACAAAATCAATTTAACTCAAAATCTATTTGGGGAATTTGGACACTAATGACTCCTCATATCACACAATGTTTACATACCATCATCGTTCAAGATTCTAATTGTAGCTGAAGGAAAAGCTCCCAAACCAACATCAGGATCATCATTTGATGTGGATAACATTATCTCAAATAGCTCTTGATCTTCCAGTATAGTATCATTTGTGGTGTTTATTTCCACACAGATGGCATCATGTGATTTGAATATTAGAGTTATATTCAGTGGAGAATAGTCTAGATCTGCTGTGAATGTAAAAGTAAATCACTAGAATTTCAAGATATGGGTGACTGAATACCTGAGGCAGAAAGGTTTGAAGATGTGGACACCACAACAAAAACATCTCTTTCTATGTCTCCAGAGATATTAACACACACATTCGCAGATATTCCTTCCACAACCTCATATGAAGAGCTCTCAAATGACACACTCACAGCTGAAGGAAATGTACTATTAATTATAATATATTTGTAAGTCAACTTTACCATCATCATTTATGATGTGCACAGTAGCTGAGGGAATTGTACCAAGATATACAGCTGGTGCAGAGATAGACAGTGAAATTGAAAAGTTCTCAGTGTTCTCAAGAATATTGTCATCAATTATCATCAAATTTTCACAGATTGTAATATTTAAAGAAGTAAAGGTTAGTGTGCTACTCAGTGAAGCATAATCTATAGTGAATTAATACACCTGATTATGATAGACTAATTCTTAGCTAATCATCCGTACCTAAACCACTATTTGCAGTTATTGCTGAAGACACAAGCTCAGCAGTTACTGTTTTCTCAATAGGCCCTGATAGGCTTGCACACACCTCTACCATGACCACTTGCTCGATCACTGAGTACTCTGCTTGGTCTAATGTAACTGATACATCTAATATGATAAGAACAAGTATTGTTATAGCTAGTTTAAATTGATTTATGTAGACAGCATACTGTTTGTGTCCAAGATAGTCACAGAAGCTGTGGGTATATGACCTAGAATGACATCAGTGTCAGAGGTAATGAGATTAATTTGAAATGTTTCTGAATCTTCCAGCACATTGTCTTCTGTTATAACCAGTTCTGAACACAGAAATGTGTCACTGGCTTCAAGTGTGATCACTTGTTCTGTCAAAGAATAATCACTTGTATCTGAAGATAAAGAGAGGTAACGATTAGTCAGTTACTCATTTTTAAACTTACCAGCATTTTGACCTATGTCAGTGGTTACGTTTAGTGTTGCCACAATGCTTCTTTCAGTTGGTAGAGAGATATTAATACACACATTCTGAGTCAGCCCCTCATATAATTGATAATCACTCTCCATCAATGAGATTGCCACAACTGTATGTACACATTAGATAGATGCAGTCCGCACTAATACCTAATGTAGTCATATACCATCATTATCAATGATGACGACATTGGTAATTGGTATACTACCAAGATACACATATGGATCTGACACAGAGAGATATACTTGAAAATTTTCAGTTGTCTCAAACACCTCATCCTCAATACTCATCACATTAATACACTGTGTATCACTGGACTGGAATGTGAGTACATCTTCTATTTTATTATAATCTCTTCCTTCTAGGATATTAAATATTTAGCAGGTATAGCTAGATCAGCATTATAGACTGTGCATACCAGTTGCAGGATTAAGAGCTGAGGTCATGGATGTGCTAATTATAACTGTAATATTTCTGTCTATGCTATGTGATACATTTACACAGACTGATACAGAGAGCCCTTCTTGTAGTTCATATTCATCTCTCTGAAGAGAAACCTCTACAACTATATACCATAATTATAATAATTATAGAATACATACATAATATAAGTAATAAACTTACAGTCATTGTCAGTTATAGTAATTACGCTGGTACCAAGTGTGTTTACTCTATTATCAGTGGTTGTTAGAATTAGATGAAATGTCTCATTGTTCTCTAGTATTTCATCGTCAATAATGGTCACGTCTATACAAACTAATCTATTCGAAGTGAATGTGAGCACTTCGTTTATTGCCACGTAGTCATCTCCAACTATGAGTAAATGGGAAAGTTAATGTGTAAAAATGGCAAGCTCATATATACAGCAGTACCAATGGCTGAATCGGTAGCTCTAGTTTGTAGCAAAGCAAGAACAGTTCTTTCAATAATGAAATCTTGAGGAAAACCTGCACACACCTCCACTGATGTCTGGTTTTCAGCAACAAAATACTCAGACTTTTCAAGTCCTAGTAATACCACTGTAAAAATAGATTCATAAATCAAAGCCCTATTCATTAACACACTGATATCTACCTGTGGTGTCTATTAAAGATATGGTTGCTTGGTTTGGACTCAGAATTGCATCAGAGTGATTTGCACTACTCAAACGGATGATAACATTTTCATCTCCTTCTAAGCGATTATCACTTCTTGCACTGAACTCTGTACACACCTCAGTGGTGGTGCTCGATAGGATCAGTGATTGCATCACCGGCACATAATCACTGGTTGCTGAAAAGTGTATACGGTTAAGGATATTCAGTTTGTATTCTTTGTGGAGTCTTACAATCAGCTAAACTGCCATCAAGAGTTGCAATTTGGACCTCTACATTGGACTGAAGATGAACATCTGTTTCATTTCCTAGTATGACACATAGGTATATTGAATCTCCCTCATTCACTGAATAACGGATTTCACTCAAACCCACAATGAAATCTGACAGGGGAAGTCATCAGTGCCTTAATAACATTAACTTCACTTATCTGCTCACCTTCTGGTCCCATTATGAAAATTTGGGTGGAGCTTGGGTCAAGTATGACTCCTTGGGTAATATTGCTGCTAATAAGGACAAGGAATGACTCTGTCTCTTCAAGATTGTCATCATTTAGTATCTCAAGCATTATGCAGTTTGTTTGAGGTCCACCACCCACAAATACAAGAACTTCAGTTGGCAGTTTAAAGTCAGTATTAGCTAAATGAGAAGAAATAGAAGAAATGTCCAATAAACAAGTACAATGATATTATACCAGTGGCAGTTCCATTTTCTATGGTGAAACTGATCCCTATCTCCCTGGCAGAATTTCCACTAAATGTCACACATATCTCAACAGATCTATCAGTCTCATTCACAACATGAGACAATTGACTAAACCCAATGTTTACAGCTGCAAAGTAATACAATACAAGTTAAAAACAGCCCAGAAGCAATATTACTTACAGTTGACATCATTTACAGTGATACAAGTAATTTGTGAGCTACTGTCTACAATGATGTTAGCGTTGATACTTTCCAGAGATAGGTAGTGCATTTCTACATCTTCCAGTAGATTGTCATCTACAACTAACAAACTTGCACACACAGTGCGAGGTTCTTCTGATGGCCGAAATATTAACAGCTCACTGAGTAGAATGATATCTGAGGAAAGTATATGAATATTTGATATTTGGTTTCAACATAAAATATTTTACCATCTGAATTGAGCAGGTTGATAGAGAGATTGAATGCTACTTCTGATGGTTGAAAATGAAAGGCACAAACCATGATTGTGTTCCCTTCATCAGCTGTATACAGTGTTTGATTCCAGGCTACTCTGATTTCTGCAAGAATATTTCGTGTACATCAAATTTCCTTGGTTTAGAATCAACATACGATCATTGTCAATTATGAGAATAGTTGCTGGTCCCGTGTCATCAACAATAAGATTCTTTTGTGTCATGTGAACAAAGAGAATCTCATTCTCTTCATAAATGACATCCTCTACAAGATTTATCGTGGAACAAGCTTGGTTCTGTTCGGGACCCAGTAACAACAAATTAGGTTCCGGGTCTTCATAGTCTCTTACTGCACATAGTGCAAACTGTAAAATAAATACACAGAGTTTCAAACTTACTCTCAGCTGTTTCTCCTAATAGTGTCAAAGGAATGTTGAAATTGATTGCACTGGTGCCATTTACAATGGAAACACACACACTGACAGGTGTTCCTTCAGTAGCAGTATATCTTAGAGGCTGAAAGCCCACACTAATTTCTGAAAATATAATCAGGTTTTCAAACTCATATAATAGATTACACACCCTAGAAACAATACTTACCATCATTATCCACTATTAACACAGTGGCTGTATTGGGAAGAGTGATCACAGTGGCCCTTGGTGATGAGAGAATTATAAAAAATGATTCATCTCCTTCGTAAATGTCATCATTAGATATTGTAATATTTGTACAAGCAACGGTCAATTCAGAGTTTAACTCCAGTGGAAATGATGAGCGATCTCCAATATCATTATCTATAAAGGAGACAACAAAAGGCATGATTCATAAACCAAAGGAAGAGTTACCGTCTGCTGTATCGTCATCTGTGCTAATAGTGACAGCAATTTCTACCGCAACTGTGCCATTCAGCACCTCAACACAGACATCAAATGAGAATCCTTCATCCACTGTATAGCTTGGAGCTTGAAACCCAACTTGAATAGCTGAAAACAAAAACAAGCTTATAATCAATCATGGAACCTCTTCAAACCTTACAGTCATTATCCGTAATTACAATACAAGTAGCAGAGGTGGAACCAATAATAATATCAGAATCAGAACTAGTGAGAGAGATACAGTGCATCTCTTCTCCTTCAAACAGACCATCATCATCGACAGTTACATTCACACAAGTCATATTCATAGTAAATTCCAGTATTGCTGCTTCGAGAATCAAATCTGAGTGATGGTACACAAATAACATAAAAACCAAATCATGAATGTTTCTGCAAACCTTGAGATTCATGTTGTATGTTAACAGCAAATTCCCTCTCAGTTTCTCTAGTGTATTCGGCACATACTCTAATTATACTTCCTTCATATGCGAGATATGAATCTCGGACCCAGTTGACCTCAACATCTGTGTATATCAATCAATCTGAGTAATCTATGTAGCCATAAAATGAACTCACAATCATTGTCTAAAATGGATACTGCTGCTGAAGAAGGGAATAAAGAAATATTAGTGTTGGGTGATGAGAGATAAATAGAGAAGATTTCATCATCTTCAAAAACTTCATCATTCACTACAGAAATATTGGTGCAGATTGTCCTCATTCCAGATCTGATCATTAACTCAAGAGGTCCAGTAGTAGCAATGTCACCCCCTAGAATACAAATAACTAAGCATACATTAAATTAATAATTAAAATTTTACCTTCCGCTGTTTCTTCAGAGATAGACATTAACAAATTGATAGGTACTGAATTAGATCCATCAATTACAACTGCACATACACTGGTAGTAGAATTCTCCAGTACACTATAGTTAGAGGAGTCAAATCCAACGGTTAGGCCTATTAATGAAATCAGTTGGATGTGAAAACACATGACATGATAAACTCACTGTCAATATCAGCTATCACAAGACATGTGACTGAGGTAGGACCAACAATAATGTCAGTGTTGGTACTATTTAGAGAGAGACAGTGTCTCTCTTCTCCTTCAAAGAGACCATCATCATTAAATGTAACATTCACACAGCTGATGTTCTGTTCTCCAGGTGAAAAATCCACTTCCAATGCTTCAAGGCTGAAATCTTATTAAAACAACAACAACAATAACTTGGTTTAATATGCACTGCTATAATAATAAGATACCTTGTGTAAGTGATGATAGAATATTCACAGCAAAATATATTTCAATTTGCTGAAGGTGTGTCACACATATACTAATTATACTTTCCTCTCTACCAAAGTATGTGTCTCGAACCCAATTAATTTCGACACCTATAAAATCAAAAATGAAATATGAATTAGTTATTGGGTTGATGCTACTCACCATCATTGTCCACTACATTGATAATTGCCGAACTTATGAC
>JAODVQ020353997.1:0-11620 GCA_025400075.2 Phenganax stokvisi | reverse complement strand
GTCCGAGCTGAGAATCGAACCCACAACCTCAGTGGTGAAAGGTGCATATCCTAGCAACTGCGCCAACGAAGCCCCAACGTCAAAGATGTTGCGAAGTCTGGTTGGATACATGATCACTTAGTTGAGGTAAATGTCGAATAAGTCAAATGTAAGTTCTCTAAACTCAGAGGATCCACCTGAGGCAGATTCTTCTGGTTTGATAGGCACAAAACTGATGCTTCAGTCTAAAGCATTCTAAAATCTACAGCACTCTAAATTAATCTAAAGCGGTGTAATACATTCTAAAGCAACATATAAAGCATCTAAAACAAGACAAAACAGTCTTATATGCAGTGTAAAGTAATGTAAACTTGTCTAAACCATGGCAAAGCAATCTACATGCAGCATTCCAAAACACAATAAAGCAGTCTAAAGCAATTTAAACCATGACAAAGCAATCATAAAGCATTCTAAAACAGGATAAAGCGGTCTAAAACACTCTACAGTAATCTAAAATAATCCAAAGCAATGTAAAGCAATCTAAAGCATGGTAAAGTAATCTATAGCAATGTAAGGCAGTCTAACACAGGACAAAACAATCTAAAGCAATGTAAACCAATCTAAAACAATCTAGAGCACTACGTAAAGCTATCTATGTAGTCTAAACATTGTAACGCAATACAATCTAAAGCAATATAATGCGGTCTAAAACACTCTATAAGGCAGTCTAAAGCAACCTAAAGAGTAAAGGATGGTAAAGATATCTAAAGCATGGTAAAGCAATGTAAAGCAATGCAAAGCAATGCAAAGCATTGTAAAGCACTGTGAAGTAGTAAAGCAAAGCAGGCTACAGCAATCTAAAACAGGATAAAACATTCTAAAAGCAATCTAAAGCAATTTAAAATAGTCCAAAGCAATGCAAGGCAATCTAAACCATTGCAAAGCATGGCAAAGCAATGCAATGTAAAGCAATCTAAAGCAATCTAAAACAGGATACAACATTGCCAAGGTAATAAACAGTAATCTAAAATGAAATAAAACATCGCAGCTGTTGCAGGTTGAAAATTTATGTTCTGATCGCGTGTAACTTTTTTGGACGGGGGGAGTGGCGCAACGTTTACAAAACAATGGAAAACCGCGAAAAGACTGGATGGGTACTTTTGCGTCATCTCGATCTATGAGGTCATAAAAACGGAAAGGTCTGATGTTCTGGTGGTGGTCTCACTTGGTGTAACAGATTATCTACGCATAGTATTTTTAGCTCTATTTCTTGCAGCTAAATTAAATAATATGGAGGAAAAAAAGAAAGGAAACGAATTATCTCTGCAAGTCAAATGTCCCTGGATATTAGCACAAAACGACAATGCAGCGCCGAATCTAGATCCCCGTGTTTTGGTCTTGCTTTATACGTATTATGTTTCGTCGTCTGGACGATTCAAAAAGTGTTGCGACGAGATGCAAAAGGGCCATTGTCAACGAAAGTATTGCCAGGGGTCTGACGTATTGGCTTTTTGGCTTTCTGTAGAAGAAGCAATACAGACTTCGACCGTAAGTTGACCTTCCTTTGTACGCCGACTTGATTTGCTACATTTTTGCTAAAAAATTGATTAAATGGAAATTTGAGTTCTCTACAGGTAAACCAGGAAATATGGTAAAGAATAAGCTCTTAGAAAGTGCAATTATTTGGTGAAAGCTCAGCCGAAAATCGATGTTCAAAGAACTACTAAAGTAGTCAATGCACTTCCGCCATCTTTATTTGTATTTATGTTTGCCCTGTTCCAATATATCAGTTTTACCGTTTTGTCTACACAACAAGGACGATTTGTTGCAGCCACTTTTAACACTAATGTACCATTTTACTGTAGAATAGCGCCTTTTCAAAGAATATTTCATGTAGCTACGATGTCAATGACTTCGGCTTCGAGCTGGGATTTCCCCATGCGCAATTCGAAATATACTGAGCATTTTGCTGCTTAAACCATTGGCAATGCCTTTAATATATTAGAGCCTCGAATAAGATATCTTCAGTCAAATTAAGTAAAAACCCTTACGGTTTAAGATTTAAAGAACATGCTACATTATAATCTTATTTAATCTTTTCAAACTAAACATGGTTGAAAGTCCACACCTTAAATTGTCTCGGCAACTTTCCTTGTTCTTTTAGTTTATTAAAATGTTAACTTATCTATATGTCATCGTGAACTAAGAATCACAACTTGTACCGCTTTAGGTAAAGTTTAAAACAGCCTACGCCAACATGTACATTGAACAAATTCAAGTTTTATAATGCAGTCTTTCGTAGTTCTTATTGTTGCGTGTCACTAGTACAGATAGTTCAAATTCAGTAAAAAACAGCACAATTTCTGCGCAGCATCTTGTACACAAAACTGTACAACCAACGATGCACTGATGGAACATCTTATATTTATATTATAAGGCCGTAAAATGCATTCAATTTGAGCCATGCAAAAGTCGATAAGTGAGTATATGGGCTATTCGGTGTCTATGTAGTAGATTTACTAGATTCCTAGCCTTGTTCCTGTAAATATTTTTCTTACTATACTGTAATTGTACTTAAACTAACTTAGTACGAGCAAAATAAGTTAGCTCTAAGTATTGATACTTTCATAATTCCATGACGACGATAAAATGAGTTCATTCCATGAACAGTTCAAAAAACTTCAAATTGACTGATTTACCTTTTGTAAGATCCATTAGTTTCTTCAACATATAGTTCGTTGTGTTTAAATTCTCAAGACATATTCTAGTTGGCTAGCTGGTCATAGAATTAGGTGCTTATACAATACAGTTTCGCCACAGTGGTTTCGCTTTGCATTTGAATCAGTTTAATTCGGACTCCAGCGGCGCGTCTGGGCCGTTTCTTGGAAGTGAAGAGTTTATTCCAAGAAGGCTGATTCCACAGTAGTTCATATGCATTCTGCTAAATTCTGTTTTTTTATTGGTCAAGAACTTCAGGTACAAACTTCCTTACCTGGGAGTCTGGGACTTGGCAGCGTCCGCGTTAACTTACAGCGGAAGCATGCACGGCGGAAATACCACTGGGAAATACAAAAAGAAAAGGCTGCGCGTGAATGGTAATGATTGGGGCGAGCCCATCCTGAGCCATTGAAATCTGGAACGATAAGTCAGGGGGAATTGAAGCCGCTTTGTGCTCACTTTTGACAATTATTTCAGCGGCAGCGTGCGTAATTAAGAGTGTTTTTTGCTTCATATCAGTCACAAAACTAGCGTGGGAAATATTTGCAAAACTGAGTAAAAATTTCATGATATTAGTGGTCTTTTGATATCTCCTAGTGCTTTTATTTTCTTAACAGTGTACAAGATGAACTACAGTAACTGAGTTATTGAAATCGGCTTACACTGAATTTCTGCTTACCAATGATGAAAAGATGGCGTTTCTTGATCATGTAATAAAGTGACATGCAGTTACCCTGTTCGAAGCGATGTTTTCCGGTATTTTATGATCACATAAAAACTTACGCGTGAAAGCCCAAAGGACTCTGTTTCTGGTTCCATCAACAAGCCGCCATCTTTATTATTAGGGCAAATATTTGAACATAAATTAAAATTTTCTGCACAAGAGTAGTGCTTTGGTATCTCTCGAACATTTGAATTTATGCCTTCGACGGAATGCCCCGCAAAAATGAATACTAAATGAGCTCGTTCATGATAGAAGGACAATACGCTTGCCAGCCTATTAGAAAGTCGATTATTTTAAGCATTAGCTCTCGCGTGTGAGTTTAATCTGCGTCGAACTTTAATCTGTAAATTTTTCCTTATAATTAGCCATAGATTTTGTAGGTTCTAAATGTACAAAACTATTGCTGATTTTAAATATTCACATAAATCAATCTTTACTTGCCAAGTGTTTTATCCTGAATAAACGACTTCTACCTATTATTGTTACATGGCTTTATTAGGTCTAGAGGTCTTTTACTCCTGCAACTCTAATTTTCCTCTGAGCTTTCGTTGCACTGACCAATTTGTTTCGCTGATGTGCATGGGCGAATCATCAAGGGACTCGGATCGTTGGTGGTTTAGACTTGTCTCCACGATTGCCGAAGTGAGTTTTGGGTGACTGAGTGTTCCATGCAACAGAACGAAAGTTGGCCTTACAAGCTAGCGTTGAAAGTTTGTGATCTATCATCAAACTTCTTTGTATTGACACAAATCGGCGTTTCTGTTACACTTGGCGATTTGTATGGGAATCTCATTGCGACACAAATCAGCGAAACAAATCGACCAATTCATTTAAGTAAACACATTTTATGACAATTAAAGACTGCTGTAGTTAAGTTGTAGGAATGCCCAACACTCCCTCGCCAAACTAGCACAATCTTACACGATTGCATGCTAATGTTCTAACATTGCAATTCAATACTATGCACAACTTTTTTAGTTTGGAACATTGGAGGCAATTTAAAAATAGATTTTAAACTAGCGTTAGCAGTAGCCGTCAGGGCCGCCGAGAGAAATTTTGGACCCCTGGTCCTCAATACTTGACCTAAATTTTTCCTTGTTTATTACGCGCATAGCACACTTAATTGTTGCACAATAGCTGCGATACCAATTTCCTCACAAAAAACACGCATGATGCGTGCAGTTTGATTAATCGCCAGCGTATTACAATAACTATACACTAATATTATAAATATCGCTTTTCAGTCAAAGTAATTGATAACAGAATGCACGATCGTTGATAAAAATGGGTCCCTATGGCCGTGGGCCCCTGGTCAAAGACCAGGCTGACCCCCCCCCCGCCTCTCATCAGGCCTGGTATAGCCGTAGATAACTAGTAAATAAGCGGAGAATCAATGAAAATCACTTGAGACCATGCAACCGTCCGAGGTCACATAGCTAAAGTTAGGTTTTGTCAAACATTTGTACGTTTACTGTGAAATTGATATATTTTCTGTCTCTAGTGTTTAAAAGTTTAAAAGTATTCGCTTTACTTTTTGCATTCAGAGGCAGCAATTGATGCGTCTAGCGCTAGACTGCTTGGCTGTAATCCCTGAGGTGTTACTTTTTGGAACGATGGAATCTGAAAACTGTAATGACAAAGTGGAGATATTGCGAAAGGGTCTCAAGCCATTTATAGACCTCTACAAATCAACGGCAGGTGACAGAGTGAAGAAAGAAACTGTCAAAACGATAATGGTTAGTTCGACTGCAGCACCTCACATCGTCACTGTATTCTGATTTCAAATATGACTAATTTTAAGGGCAACTGTTTGCGAAGTCTGTTCTCCACCCATTGTACTAAATATAAGTCAGGGGTAAATTGAAGCCGTCTTGTGCTCACTTTGTGGGAAGACGTAGACCTGGACCTTTTTAAAATTTTTCAACAAAATACCATTTTCAGGTTATATCTACTATGTTTTTGAACTTCAACCTTGCACAAGTTTGGTAAAATGCATGTAAACTTAAAAAGTGATTGTAATTTCTATTATATGTAACAAAATTTGACAAAAAATACACACTGTTTTCGAAAAGTGTTGACGTAAACACGATAATTATAAAAATCTGCGCGATTTGCCGTTTCTTCTGCGTTTTTTGGAGTTTGAGAAACACCTAAATGTTTAAACCTCCAAAATAGTATAGTGCGGTGTTTAACACACTAATTTTCAAAGTTTTACAAAAATTCAGCCATTTGTTGAAGAAAAACAGTGTTTTTAAGATGTAAACAAATACCGCCAAGGTAAAGCTGGCAGTTTTTTCCGGTGGGAGATGAAAAAATGTTGGTGATCCGTTTGGCTTCAACCAATCATAGGAGCTGTTTGATGAAGTTCTCATTCCAGACTATACACAGTTCACTGTCTCCACCAGGCAAGCTTGTTTGCGCAAATCGAAGCGAAAATATATATGTGGCATCGTGGCGAAGCTTTTCACTAGCCATTCAGGTTGCGAGATGCTTTGCCTCGATTCACCGCACGAAATTCGCTACTAGCGGTATTTTTTGCATTGTTTAAATTAGTATCTAAAAGCTTGCGAGGCTAAGAAAAATTGTCGCTCCGTGCAGGAAATTCTCCCGAGTAAAAAGCCGGCTTTACGCAGTCAGGGAGTTGCCCCAACATATTTTCGTAGTGAAAAACGGACTTTACACTCATTGTGTCTTTTAGGCTGCATTGACTGGCAAAGAGGCATCTTCAGACAACAAATTGGCGGAAACGGACGACGCAGGAAATATAGTGAGCGAGAAAAAATGAGCTTCGTTCAATTTTGCTTGTGTGTTTCGTAAATTTTATTTTTCTATTTTCCTCGAAACCTCGTTATGTGATTTTATGGCAAAACGAACTTCGCATGTTATTTCACTGAGGTATTTTATTCGTTTTAGAGTGTTCCTAGCACTAGCAGCTCTAAAGCACCTTCAAACGTCACTTGTCCAAGAAAGGCAATGAAAAAAGCTACGCAAGATAGATCAAACCAATGTACAATGGCAGAAAACCAGGTATAGAACAGCAGTAAACTGTATAATACCATTAATGATCATATTCAAATTGAAGAAATATAGGACGTATCGTAAAGGCAAAAGAAAGGCCAAGCTAACTTTATTTGCGCGGTTAAACTCAGACGGGCTAAGTCACTCCCAGGCGACGAACAAATCCCATTATAGAGTAAATTTGATCCTGGCAAAAAGTATATTCATCTATAAGCAGCTGGAAAGAGCATACTATAGATGTAGTAAAACTGCAAAGTTTGGTCCCGAAAGGTTGAAAGATGTAGGAAATATAAAGCTTTGCAAAGGTGACAAATTTTTTATAGTTTTCTATTACATGCGGAAATTGTTGCCATATTAGGGTCATTTCGGCTCAAAAAATAGCAGCAATATCCGCGCGTGATAGTAAAATATACTAAATTTGCAAACTTTGCAGGCTATTTTTCCCGCATTCTACAACCTGTCGCGACCAGTCTTTGCAATTTTGCTACATCTAGTATGTTCTGTCAACTAGCTTAGATGAATTTACTTCGAATTCCTTCTGTCTTGAGTCAGTCTAAAATGGGATTTGTCCATTACTTAGCGTGGTAGTTACTTCGCCTGATATGGCTTACTAATTGGTGAGAAGCAATGCGCTAACTGAACGTATTACCTGAGTTCCAAAAACTGAATTGATAAATTTAGTATTCTATGCTAAGCGACAGCGGAGGATTGTCGTTACAGGAGGAAAATGGAGACCTTAAGATTGACGTTTATTCAGTTGACTGCGGACTGCTAACGGTTGTTGGGCGTTAGCTGTTCTGCGTTTGAAGTAAGAAAATGACTTTAATATTGTATTGAGTTCATTTACTTCTATTCGCTAGTCGGGAGAAATCTTGTTTTTCAATGATTTCACTAAATTGGCCGCGAGAATTTTAATGAATGGTCAGATCCACAAGTGAAAATAATCTCTAAACTAGAAAGTAATAGCAAAACGGCGGAAAATGCAGCAAATAAGATTGAAACACTAATGAAATTTAAAGTGAAAATAATGGCCGTGTTTCTTTTGGTTGAACGATATGCCCGTTATAAAATTCGCAACGATTGATGTTTATCATCTGTGTCACGAGCAGATACCGTATGGACTATTATACATACCTAGTCACAGAACAAATACCCATACAGAAGGTTCACTTACGTGGAGGCTTTGACATTTCTATCCTCGCGCATGTCTCACTACGCATGTCGGCTACCATTTTCCTAGCAAGTCAAACGAAGTTTTCTAGCGAATATAAACACGCTGTGCTGGCTCGCTGCTCCGCCTTATGGCTAGTAAACTGCATATTTTTGCATAAGAAAACGATAATGATCTTCATTCTGTGACCTAGTGGTTAATAAACGTGTGATTCTCGAATGCTTATTTTCTTAAACCTTGAAGTATATCACGTACCTTTAGGCCACGTTTACACTATACCGGATTGCTATCGGAGCGGCTCAAATTTTGCAACTATCGATGCTCTATGAAGATTTTTAATGGTAATGACACAAAGAAATATACAAAATCTGTCAGCCTAGTCCATATTTGCTGGTAGTTATTGCTTGTTAACAGCAAACGAAGATATCGTGACGAGTGAATGCGGTATAGTGTAAACGGGGCCTTAGATGACGCTCCTCAGGTTAAAAACGCCAAAGAAATACAGCAGTGACCGCAACGCGCTGATGACGTATGTTATAGCGTTTTGAGGTTCGTAAAAAATACCTCAATCTAAAGGTCTCTAATATTTTTTGTAGGCTGCATGGACTAAAGAAAAAGCGTATTTGGTAGTCGACGTACCAGCAGTGGACTATGCTGAGGAAACGATGAACAAGCAAGCGAGAGGACAAGTAAGCGATCCAATGAGAAAGGAAGTGAGCGATCCAGTGAAGAAGCAAGTGAGCGATCTAGTGAAGAAGGAAGTGAGGGATCCAATGAGAAAGCAAATGAGCCATCAAATAAAGAAGGAAGTGAACGATCCACTAGAGAAGGAAGTGAGCGATCCAATAAGAAAGGAAGTGAGCCATCCAATAAAGAAAATATTGAGTGATCCAATGAAGAAGGAAGTGAACGATCCAATAAAGAAGGAAATGAGCGATCCAGTGAAGAAGGAAGTGAGCGATCTAATGAAGAAGGAAGTGAGAAATCCAATGAGGAAGGAAGTGCACCATCCAATGAGAAAGCAAATGAGCCAACGAATAAAGAAGAAAGTGAGCGATCCAATAAAGAAGCAAGTGAGCGATCCAATGAAGAAGGAAGTGAGCGATCCAAGGAAGAAGGAAGTGAGCGATCCAAGGAAGAAGGAAGTGAACGATCCAATAAAGAAGGAAGTGAACGATCCAAGGAAGAAGGAAGTGAGCGATCCAATGAAGAAGGAAGTGAACGATCCAATAAAGAAGGAAGTGAGCGATCCAATGAAGAAGGAAGCGAGTGATCCAAGGAAGAAGGAAGTGAACGATCCAAGGAAGAAGCAAGTGAGGAGTCCAAAAAAGAAAGAACTGAACCATCCCATTAAGAAGGAAGTGAGCGCACCAATGAAGAAGGAATTGTGCGATCCAATAAAGAAGCAAGTGAGTAAGCCAGTTCTGAATTCCCAAGCTGCATCATCTTCGACGACAGACTCGTATGGAGCCACTGGAATATCGAACTTGCAAAGCCATAATAAACGGAATGAGGTACAAACCAAAATATTGTGCTAAAATAGTTGATAAAAAATCTCAAGTTATGCAATGGTGAAATGGAGGAAGTTTAGATGCTAGAAAGAACTGTTTCTTTTAGATTGTGGGAAGCCAAAGGACTGCATTCCGGAGAAGAAGTGAAGAGTCTATTAGGACCGATAAAGGAATAAAAGCATTGGAAGGAAAGAATGTGAGTCGGGTGAAGAAATCATTGCACAAAGCAAAAGCAGTCTATTTGACAATGGCATATTGAGTAAATGCATTTCCATTACATCACTCGAGGAACCAATTTGGCGTTGCATGAAAGGCTATGTTGGTTAAGACAACTCACAAGTTCGTGTAGATCAGTGTGACATATCTTATATTTTATGCCTGTTTTCCACTGTTTTTCATGCTGTTTTATGCTGTTTTTCACCAAGCTGATTGGCTAGCAATATATTTCGGCACGAAGCAAACCAATCACATTGCTAGATTTATTTTCCGCACGAAAATGCCGGCCAGTGGAAAACAAGTTCCAGTTACGCGTTTTTGACCCCCACGTGAAAGTTTAAGCTGTTATAAATCTTATTATATAAAAAAAACACGAGTAGAATTGTTTACACTTGCTAGTTTTAAATAATTACGTCGTATGTATTTGTTGGTGTATTTTTAAAAACTACGATGTTTTGAAGGATTTGAACCTTTGACGGGCAGGTCAAAAACAGGCGCGTAACTGGAGTACTGGGACCGGTTGTATAAAAACGTTGGTTAAAATTAACTATAGTTAAGTATGAATATCAACCAACCAGAATCGCCCATTCAAGATTTAACTACTTTTTTAACTACAAAATCGTAGTTAAAAGTTTTATACAACCGGCCCCAGCTCTTGAGGAGGCTTTATTGCCAGCCGAACTAAAAGGGCTTCCTTAAGTTGATAAAATACTGATTGTTTTAGGCATCAATCAACACAGAGCCAGCTTTTCAGGTGCCATCTTTCCCGGAGTCCACATCTCCTTCTCATGGCATCAGGACATCCACAATGCAGGAAACTAATGGGAGTCCAATCACTCAGGTGCGTATATAGGCTGGTTTTCATATCGTCGTCATTGTCGTAAAGATAGGGTCACAATCTTTCTAAACAGCCGAATTACAGCAGTTTCCAATTAATTTTTAAAAGAGCAAACGATAAGCCGCACATCTACTGCTAAGAAGATAGAATATTTAATTTTGGCATTTGAGAGATATTGTGACTTTTCGTACACGACAATACGATCATTTGAAAACCAGCCTTATGTAGTCTGCTGCATGGTCTTCATCGACGATCAATGAAAAAATTAGTTGCAACAGACAAAGTGTTTTACCGATCAAGCTTAGGAACTGTTTACATGAGTCGTGCAGGCCCAATAAACGAGCTGACTGGTTTCTTTTGTTTCTTATTACCACTTCAAAGTTTGTGTAAAATAAGATTGAAAATAATATTCACAATGTAATGGGCCCAAGCTTGCCCCAAAGTTACTTCAAAGACTCTTTTAATACCCAGGAAATATTTTTGTGACAAAACTTGGCCTGGTTTTATCGGGCTTGATGTGCTACCATTCCATTGAGAATCGAAGAACAAAGAGATTTTCGTTATTTTGCACGAAATTTGAAGCCTGCGGCATGCACAGTACAGTTCCCTTCAGCAGATAACATCGATTTGATCTGTATAATCTGCCAGTCCTGCTCAGCGTCATTAAATAATTTTTCAGTTTCATATTCGTTTAAAGGAACCGTCATTGAAATTAGATCACAAACCATTCGAGCGGGGCAAAGTGGCAGAATTTCCAGAAGCAGAAAGGAATGAGAATGACCAGGTAATAAAATAAAAAGGCATTAAAACTAGCGGATTTTTTCACGCGAAGCGATATCTTTGGTTTGTGTCATGAACTTTCAGCTGAAAACTCATTTTTAAACAATCTGATTGATTAATTTTAAAACTGATTAGCTAATTAGCTAATGAGTTTTAAGTGTTTGTGAGCGTTTTTTATCAATAACTAGCAAATCTGTCTGCATGTCTACCTGCTTGCCTGTCTGTCAGCTTTTTCTGTCAGTCTGTCTGTCTCTTTGCTTTGAAAAGCATAAAATTCACTTTCCATGTTGAGTAATTTATACCCAAGAGACGATGTCTTCAGAACTTGAAGTTGATCGAGAAAGAGAAGGAAATTTCGCACTTGAAGGCGAAAATTGAAGAGCAGAATCATACCATAGCAGAAAAAGACGACAAAATTAATGAAAAAGAGAGGATGAACAGAGGGCTGTTTATGCAGACTCAAGATCAACAAAATACGTACGAGGCAAGTACCTTTTATACATATATGTATATGTAATATATGCAAAGAAGCCATTTGCAAACTGCAAGATTTGTATATCGCTTCTAAAACTCATGATTTTTATTATTACATTTTGGAATTTTGCTCTAAATGTTAAAAGAAAATTTGGACCAAGAATTTCCTTTGTATTTTGCTTAAGAATTTT
>JAODVQ020353890.1:0-11623 GCA_025400075.2 Phenganax stokvisi | reverse complement strand
ATGATCTGACTGCTGTTCTCAGGACTACTGAGGATCACTCCACTACTCAACTACAGGATATTGCCTCAGAACTGGAGACATGGAAGACCAAAGTCAGTGGTTGGTGACAAATTTCAAACTACTGGCATTGTTGGGTCCCTGCATCCTGACTGGTGTAGCTCAGTTGGTAGGGCAGTGTGCTTGGGGTTGAGGTCTACCAGTGTCAGTTTTCTTTGACCCTATGCGTTTTAAATTGTTTGTAGTACACTTGCTTTGCTTTGATGTTTCTTTGTTATTTAGTTCATGGTCATCACTTGGTGGTGTGTGTGTATGTTTGTTTATTCCTTGCTGTAGACTGTAACACTAGGACTGTTGAATGTGATGATAGTATTAAAATCTTTCTTAAAGCAGTGTATCTAAAGGAACTTACGAGTGTACTTATTTCTTTTAGATTAGAGTTCTCGAAGTTACCTATTAATATCTAATTTCATTTTTCTATGTACGTATACACACATGCAACTCTTGTTTTGCTCTAAATAGAACATCATTATTACAGTATTGATATTGTGTGGTATTATTAGGTGAAGAAGATAAAGTCAATATATCATGTGATGAACATGTTTAATCTGGATGTGACTCAGAGATGTCTTATTGCTGAGTGTTGGTGTCCAGTGGAGGACTTGGACCAGATACAACAAGCCCTCACCACTGGAACTGTTAGTTGTTATAGAGAGGGGGAGGGAGGTTGGGTTGATTGTAGCGTTTTTCTTAAACTGAGTGTAGTGGGGTTAATATAATTTAGTTTGCAAGCTGAGAGTCAAGAGTTGTCATAATAGTAAAGTGATTATTAGTAGTATAGAAGAGCTGAATTGATATAGTCTTTAATATGCTAAAATCCTAGTAAAATATGGTAAAATAAACATATTTTCTCTCTTGATTAATAGGAGAGAAGTGGATCAACTGTTCCATCTATTCTGAACAGAATGAGTACTAACGATGCTCCACCCACTTATTTCAAGACTAATAAGTTCACTAGAGGTTACCAGGCTATTGTTGATGCTTATGGTGTTGCCAATTATAAGGAAGTCAATCCCAGTAAGTTCTAGAGATTTTATTATCGTACTTTTTAATATCCTCCTTCCTTCCTTCCTTCCTCCTCCTCCTCCTCCTCCTCCTCCTCCTCCTCCTCCTCCTCCTCCAGCTCTGTTCACAATCATCACATTTCCATTCTTGTTTGGAGTCATGTTTGGAGATGCAGGTCACGGTACTATCATGTTTCTGTTTGCTCTGGCTCTCATCATTTTTGAAAAGAAATTAATCAATTTCAAAGGAGGTGGAGAGGTATGCAAACCACACCCACTAATCAATCACCTTTGACCTCTCTATCTCTCTAGATGTTCACTACTATATTTCAAGGTCGATATATTATTATATTGATGGGAGCATTCTCAGTGTACACTGGTCTCGTCTACAATGATGTGTTCTCCAAATCTCTCAATATATTTGGTTCTAGTTGGGATCCTGCCTTCCCTTACTATAGGAATAACATCTCTGACCTAACAAAGTAAATTATTTTTTGGCAATCATGTTAATAATTAGGGGTGACTTGTCTTAGGAATGTTATGCCTCGTTTATGTGAAGACGTGTGTGTTTTAAACATTTACAGAATAAAGTTAGAGAGTGGTTTTTGGATGTTGTATACCTCTTAATCGAGTTGTGTTTACAGGATGCATTTTACATTTTTGAGTAGAGTGACTATAACACCAAGTCTATGTTTACATATACAAATATCTTGTGGTAAATGAGACCCAAGGCTCACATCCACAGACTGAATCACCTGAGAGAAATTATTCTCTTAAATAGAATGTGAGCTGATCTATGCTAGAATTATGCACAGTTTACTGATGAATGACAGTGTGTCATGCCATGCCTCACACATCATGTAATAAGTTCTGCCTGGACGCACCACTTAGGGTGGCTTGCTACGCTTGGAATAGGTTAAACGTGTTGGTTTCAGAAACGAGATTACTCTTTACCCTGCCTCTCACACACACACTCCTCTCTCTCCCCCATCTTTCTCTATACAGGGGTGGTAATTGTGTCACAGATGCATGTAGAGACGAGTTAGGGAACCAAAGACCCTGTATAGTGATGGGAGAAGGAGAAGACCACATCTCAATGTTCCCCAGAGAAGCCTTCCGCAACCTTACTCCTTACCCTTTTGGAATTGACCCTGTGAGTCATGTGACCACCTGCACTTAAGAAATTTCTCCTAGGATTTTAATTTGGAAATATAGAAAACACCAAATAAAATTTCTCCAATGAATGCTCATCCTATTGTGTGTGATCACATGTGTGTGCAGTCTCTCTAATTTTAACTCGAAGAGTTTACAATGTTTCAATGCGTGCTATTTGCCCGCCACATAATGATTATACAACCTCACTGTGTTACAGTGTTCACTGCACTGTCATGTGATCACCACACTATGTCATGTGATCTCTCTACCTGCAGGTGTGGCAGTCTGCTGGTAATAAACTGGTGTTCACTAATTCCTACAAGATGAAGATGTCTGTTATTCTTGGTGTTCTTCAGATGTTTTTCGGAGTAATTCTCTCTGTCTTCAATCATGTGTTAGTCATGATCCACTTATGTACCTATACAACTCTCACTCCTACTGTATCAACTGTAACTCTTTAAGAGGGCAAAGAACATAACTACTGTGGTAGAATGCTCAGCCCGGAGTGCTTGGTGTCATGGGTTTGAGTCCCATCCAGGAAAGTTCTTTTCTTTGAAAAGAGCTGAACTGTTTTCTATGAAAAAAGAGCTGACATGAGTGGTATTACTTTATTTGTCATGCTCTTATGTTGATATTTCAATACGATAATGATCCATGCGTGAGGTTCATGTTCTCCACTACATAGCTAACCTCTCTATGTATATTGGGCATTGTTTGAAAACCAACATATTCCTTTTTCATGTTATTTGTGAAATATTATTTTTAACCAGTATTGTATGCTTCCCTGGAGAGCAGGCACATAAGGCTCTCTTTCTTTATATGTCCTCATCCCCCCCTCCTTTCTCCATTCCTCTCTCAATCTCCTCCTCCTTATTTTCTCCCTCCAGACATTTCGGCCATTATCACAGTATATTCATGGAGTTTATTCCACAAGTCATTTTCCTGTTGTTCATATTTGGTTGGCTCGTATTCCTCATCTTCTACAAGTTTTGTACTTACTATAATCCTGGCATTACAGTAAGAAATTCCTCTTCTTTCTCCATAATCTGTAGCATATGATTCTCCTTTTAAGAATAAATATCTCTTTTTTTCCATCTCTTTCTGTTTCTCTCTTATCCCTCTGAGCCGCCAGTTATCCAACCTCCATCTTTTCTAGGCTCCCAGTCTCCTGATCACTCTAATATCAATGTTTCTCGAGTTCAACAAGGCACCAGGAGACTATGTCACTCATGCTATTGACGATGATCCTGGCAATCTTAATGAGTATTCTGTCTTTGGACCTGACAAAACTGATGCTAAGATACAGGTATATATAGTATACATACATCATATTGTGTAATATGCTAGGCTCTAATTTGGATAATTACCTTAATAGTGTACCAACACAGTTTCTACTTATCCGCCATGTATTCTCCTCTCTGTCAGGCTTACATCATGAAGTTCCTGGTGGTGGCAGCTGTGATATGTGTGCCATGGATGTTAGCATCTAAACCTATCTACCTCCTCATCCAGCACAAGTCCAAAGCAAAGAAGGTCTGATGTGTTCTTTCTATACAGTAGAACCTCCTATCAAGTGTCACTGGGTGCAAGAGCTGTAGTGTCCGTAGAGATATTGTCCCTATCTCAGAATGATATCCCCTTATATAATTTCACCCACTGCTAACGGGAATGTATAATTTTGTATTTTGTTGTTATTACTGTTGTTATTTTCTGTTGATGTTTCTAACAGAGAGGGTATCATGCCTTCAGTGTACAAGCTGGAGAGAGTGATGGAGAGACTGAGGCTATGGTAGGAGGAGGAGGAGGGGAGAAGGGAGGAGCTGAACCAGTTGATGAGGATGATGGTGAGGGACAAGTTCATGCCGAGGAGGTAGGTCACATGACTATCACATGACTATCACATGACTGTCACATGATCATCATTATTCGTAGTTTGACTTTGGAGAGGTGTTTATCCACCAGGCTATTCACACCATTGAGTATTGTCTGGGAACCATCTCTAATACAGCCTCTTATCTTCGACTGTGGGCTCTCTCTCTCGCTCACGCTGGTTTGTCAACCTATCCCCCCTCCTCCCTCTCTGAATTGTGTGATGTCTTTTGCTCAATTCGTGCTCTACATTGTATATATGTAGTAGGCACAGAAAGTGACAAATTAATTGACTTCTACGTATGTTTATGGTCCTTTAATTCTCTTTTGAAAAAGTGAAACTTTATTACTGATCTACATGTTTTCACATCTTACTCTCTACTCTCTACCATTTTTCCTCATCATCATACAGAGCTATCAGAGGTGTTGTGGCAGATGGTGCTACAGATGTATGGGTTTAAGATTGCTATACAGTATCCATACTTTGGCTGGGCCATCATAGCTGGTCTCTGGGTCTTCTGGGCTGTCCTCACTGTTGGTATCCTACTGGTCATGGAGGGTCTGTCTGCTTTCCTCCATGCTCTTCGTCTCCATTGGTTAGTAACCTATCTAACTCAGTTTAATATTTTTTATGACTCATGTGTTTTTACCACACACAACCTTTTCGTGAAGACACTCACCCTCCACCTTCTCCCTCTCTGTGTTTATGCCCAATGTTTGAGGGAGTCCCATTACCAGTTCCCTCACAGCCCAAGTGCAGTGGTGATCACAGTGACCACTCTTCATATTCCATGCCTTATAGAGGCTCAGAGCAAGAGCAAGTGCATCTCTCTCTTTTCTAACAGGGTGGAGTTCCAGAGCAAGTTCTACACTGGTGATGGATATAAATTCCTGCCATTCTCTTTTGAGAGGATTCTCTCTGGAGAGGATGATAATGAGTAGGCGGGGCATTTCCTGACCACACCCATTGAACTATGACTGCGTGATAGCTTATGTTATACATAATTGAACCTTGTTACTAGATATTATACATGATTGAACTCATGACTTAGATTTTTGAGAACTTTTATGACTTAGAATTGATGTGTGTGTATTTTGAAGATTATTTATGATTGAGCATGCGCGTAATTTAACCCCTGAATCTCTGAGAGATCAGGTCAGGAGATTTTTTTGGCGGGGGCGAAACTCGACACGCGCGACTCGAGGAGAGAGAGGAGGGAGGAATCGAGAGCGAGAAGTGACCTTTACTCGTTGGAATCTCGAGAAGGAAGTCTCGATCGAGGGGGACTGCGAGTCGAGGATGGCGGGAAATAATACCGTCGACGTACAAGCGACAGCAGCAACTCCTGGTCGGTAAAGAAAGGCTGTCGCGTGCTAACACATAGACCCACCTACTTCATAGAGCTACCAGACATTAGTATAAACTCAGTATTACTGTACCTAACCTTGTGGTGTTGATGATGGTGTAGAGGAGGAAGGAAGGTACTATGTGGTGAAAATGGCTGGTAGTGGAGGGCTGTCTGTTGTGAACAGAGATCAGCTACAGCCAAGACCAGGAGAGGAGGTTGCAGTAGGGTCATCTTGTGAGGTTGGGGAGGAAGGAGGAGACACGCTACCTGCAATCATCATTGGAGCTGGTCTGTAGCTACACTAAACAATAATTAACTCCCTTTGCTTTGCATTGTAATGATACTGAGGTGGGCAACTACCTGTGAATTGAGAGTATAGGAAATATTATTTCAGTAAGGAGTTGTGTAACAATCATGACATCTAGTTTTAATTATGATATTCACCACATTATATACCATAGGCCATTTTCAGTTCCTGTTCGGCCTCATGTAATCAGAAGAAAATGGACTGTTTATTGTAGATACCTGGTGTTATATAATCATGTGGATAAGGTAGTAAAATGACTATGTAAATCCATGATTTGGGTCAGTAAAGGAGAGACTGATATCATCACCACATGCTAGCTATTATACCAATGATACTAGTGTGGTGGCTCAATACAGATAGTAAAATAGTTGACATATTATTTTATGTGTTCAGGTACAGAATCAGCTCTGTCTCTATTGGAGAGCTGTCTCAAGCAGACATCTCCATTTGGTGTCAGTGGTGAGCCTCATTCTGCTGAAGGAGGTGGAACAGAGGGTGGAAGTGGTGATGTAGGAGGAGAAGGAGAAGGAGGGGAGGGGAAGAAAGATGATAGAGTAATGTGGGGTAGTGAATTAGCTGCTCTTCTCTCTCCAACTCTTAATCCAACCACAACTCCTAACACTGCTACCACTCCTACCACCAAGGTATACACAATGTGACCTATAGCAGTAAATAATATGTGGTTCACTATTGCTCCCCCTTTCAGAATAAAAGATCTCTCTCTGCCATTGGCTCTGCAACCAAACGTCAAAAACTTGACATGAAACAGGTTTGTATTACGTGGAAAGTAGTTACCCTATCTTAGTATATATTCATGTAACCACTTTGATGTTATATACGACATTACCATCTAGCTCATGTTCTCTCTACTCCACACCTCTATAGTCCCCTGCAGCTGTTGGGAAGTCACCATCTGGACCAACTGTTGTTCCAAATAAACCATCATTAGTGGGTGGAGTTAGAGGTGGAGCTTCTTCAGCTGTTGTTGCAACCAAACAGAATGATGGCAAGGATGTTGCCAACTCTCATGAATTACCTCCTGAAAAGGTATATAGCTTGTTTCATCATCATCACATGTATATACTTTGATGCTAAGAAAGGTCTAGAAGAGAAACATTATTTTAGCGTGATATAGACCTAAGTCCCTATTGTGTGTGACTGGGTGTGTTTCCCTTGTGTTGGTGACAGCCTGTAATGCTAGATGTATCCAACAACATGCCTTGTACATAGAGAGGTTGCACTCGCCTCCTCCTTCTCTTCCTCCACTGCAGACCGACCCTATATCTCAGATACTACATGAGGTGAAGGAGATAAGGAGGAGTTACTCTACTCTGGCAGGGACTCTACTCATCATTAAAAGAAATCAGGAAGATGTCAAGAACAGACTCACTGAGATTGGTCTCTCTGTTAGTTTGTTCTAACGTAATACTAAAGACCATAGATCTTGGGCAAACTAGTATATGATGATGAGTATCCTGGAGTTAAAAATATAGCTATGGAGTATAAGTGTATGATCTCTAAGAACCCAAATTCTGATGAAAGTACATAGACCATGATTCCAATCCACGCTTAGAGGTTTTCTGTGTCTATATCTCACTGACTCTAATGTTTTGTTTCAGATTGTAACTAACAGTTCTGACCCACTTCTGTTGACCTCTGACCCTGCTCTTCAGACCACACCCACTAATTCTGTAACACTCGGCCAACCACCATCATCAATAGAGTCCAGAGTAGGAGGGGGAGGAAGAGGTGGAGGAGGAGGAGGAGGAGGAGGAGGAGGAGGAGGAGGGGAGGTGGAGATGTCGGTAATAGATGAAGAGGAGGTAATAGCAGGAGACCCTGATCATCCTCACACTCTAAGAGGAATCAATGTTGCAGCAACTTTTCCAGAGTTTGATCCAGAGTATCTAGTAGTAACACGAGGCAAATCTTGTTCTCGCAGGAACTTTGCAGTCAACCTAGTTCGCTATCTGTATACACCAGAGGAGATGTCTCAGTCTAACTGCTCAGGGACCAGAGGGAAAATGAAACTAGAACAAGAGAGACTAGCTATAGTACGCAGAGCTACTCTGACTCTCTGGCCAGTGGACAACAAACAACAGGAACCTACAGAATGGACCAAATGTATCTACAGTATTGATGAGGCATGTCGTAGGCTGAACAGACCAAAGATAAAGAAAAAGGAGGTTGTCAGAGATGATAGTATCAATATTGAGACTGAAGTCCACAGCTTTATTGTGAGTGGAACCTCTGAGATATAGCTAAACCCACCCAACTACCAACTTCTATATAGAATCTTGGAACTTCAAAAACAAGATCGTGTTTACCAAGGATTACTACGCATGCGCTTACTGCGCGCTGGCATTCTATTAATATCTCGCACACGCGCGGAGATCGAGTTGGTTTTCCCCCCTCTCAGTCGTTGTTGGTATGCGGCCAAGCGAACCCCAGCGAACGCAAACCGCACTGGAACTTATAGAATCGCCTACCCAGTAAGCCACTCTCCTTTAGTGGAGTTACAGAAGAGAAGGAGCTGGAAGAGACTAGAGTCGTAATCAACCACATAGAGGTAAGAATTGAGTGCTTAGTAGTAACAAGGATCACACGAACTGTCCTCTCTTCTCTCTCTTGGCTTAGCTAGCCTGACCTTCCCGTGCGCATGCTCCAGAAGGATCAAGATGTATGTCTGATGAGGTAAGCACTGTATATAGTATTATAATAAGTGAAAAAAATCATTTCTTCAAAATGAAAGGGTATTAGGGATGACTGTATCATCAAAAATAACACAAACTAGAATGATTTTCCTGTGGATCGCTATCATACGTCTATACCTACTTCTTTCTTTTATACACTATTATAACTGGCAAGGAACGAAGGATATTTCTAGTCACCAGTAAAAAAGAAAGATGTAGGCACAGATGTACATAGCAATCCAAGGTAAAGTGTTATTGTTTGCGTTCTTTTTGATGATTCAGTCATCCTTACATACCCTTTCATTCTTCTTTTTTCACTTGTTTCTCACATTTTTGATTGTCATCAAACAACATGCTTAAACAGGCAGATGAAGTTATTAGCAGGAGACTATCCCAATCTAAAGTCTATTTGACTTCACCTGAGCCCTCGAAAAACTACTGATAACTTCTCTATTTTACATCCAATAATAAAGACGCATACGCTATTGAAATCAGCCCGTTTTCCTACTCTCTTGATATGCCTGACTATGTCTGAAACCCTACCATTAAAAAAATAGCTACATGTCCCATAAACAAAGTATGTACATGCCTCTAACTGCAAGATTTCACTTAGCTGCACCCTTATAGAGTAACCCACAAATATGCAGGAAGATATCATAACAAAGCACTCTTGTGTAAGCGGGCATTCCTGCGACTGGGGCTCAGGTGAACGCGAATAGACTTTAGTTACTAGCACAACAAGACCTATAAGTCTTTGAACAGCTCCATATGAACTTTCTTATATTACGCATACATTTACTCGTGTTCCTGTCACTAGACTGATGAGGGTCTCAAACCAGTCTTTCCATGCACTGAATGGAAATGTGCATGCACGCCATACGCAAAAAATGGTGTTTGACTGCAGGTGCCATCTTGGAGAGATATGTTTTGCTGTTTGCGACCAATTGGAACCAAATATGTTCGCTTGGTATGGTTGCACATCCTGAATTTATACCAGCGGAGTCTTGAGGTGAAAAAATTAAAGTTTCGTCTTATCCAGGTAAGGAGAGAATGGGTGGCCAGATTTTGATATTTCGATATGGACGAATTCTTGTGCGAAGCTCAGAGAAAGTTAGGAGCCTTTTGGCCTAAGTATAATTAGATACAAACTACATACATAGGCCAAAAAGATGTAATAGTAATCTGGTGAATTTCTAGAAGTCTCGTAGCTGTTCTAGCCGAGATATCGGGTCGTTATGGTCCTGGATCACGTGAGATTCATTCACGTCATCCCTACATAGAGAGTCTACTGACTCTCTAATGTGGCCAGGATTACTGCTCATGATTTGTTGGTAGCTGTTCATTTTAGTGTTTGAGAAAAGTGGTGGTGTTTTTATACACAATGATGTATTGGTAGGTTGTGATGCATAGACAGCCATTCATTGAATGACTCTCTATGATATGAAGTTTTTGTGTTCAATTCATTTCGTATATTTTTCGCCACCTTGCGTGCAAGCCCACGCGTGTTATACATGTATGCACTAAATTTTGCATGTTTATCTTTCGTTATCTGTGAGAATAGCGAAATATTTTTAATGGCGAACATTTCACAATGTACATTAGGTGGAAGAGAGCATAGTCTAGTGGCTCATATGGGCGATATTAGTATATTGGAAGGCACAGCACACAGTCGTCTTGGAACAAATTTGCTTACAATCTGATATCGTTCTATGCTGTTCAAGTTTTGTGAATAGGTGAAAAAATTTCTCGGTTAACTCAGGTCCTACTCTGAGAGTCCTCTGATGGTGGACAGTCTTAACTTAGCCTTGAATATTTACATCTTGTCCATGTGAAACATATTACAGTGTATGCCAAGAGTTACTGAGAGTTATTGGTCCTAACACTGCAAAAGGCTGTGGGATTAGTTTCCTATCGCTCAATACTACTGAGAGCTGTTGCACTGATTCTCTGTTTGAATAGCCAGTCTTATGTCCACCATAATAGACACTCAGCAGTAACAATATTATCTTCACGTGCGTTCTGGGATCACTTCCCTTCCATTGCTTGCATTCGTCTACCAGAACTTTCCTCATTATGACCATACAAAAACAACATTCTTAAGTTGAACAAGTGAGCTTTAGCTACTACATATCAGAGTGTTTCCAGATCTTTAAGCATGTATTACATCATAGCTTTATCATGCTAAGTCTCGTATGCAATTCTTGTGTGTTTGTTTTTGAATAATTCCTTGATAGATTTTCATGGGCAAGGGAGGAGTATGTTTATAATGGTTCTATATTATAACACTCCAGGTACAATAAATATGTCAGATAATATTGATAGGAGGTTGACTGAAAGTGATCTTCCAACTCTCTTGAACACTCTCACTCCAATAGCATCGAAATGTGTGGCTTTTGGTGTACAATTAGGAGTAGAACAATGGGAAATAGATATCATTGAAAGAGATTACAGAAATAGGAGTAAGGATCAGTTGCATCAGATACTGGTTGTTAGATTGAATCAGGAGAAACCACTGACATGGAGAGATATAGTCACTGCTCTCAAATCTAGATCAGTACAGGAAGACAAGGTGGCTTGGGGTATTGAACATCATATTCTTAGACATGAACAGCTTCATAGAGATGTACAAGAAGGAAAGGCTACAGGACTAACCTCTCAGAGTTATAGTAGTCCTACTACTATACCATATACCCCACATCCTCCCTCTCTCCCCCACCACTAGTAGTAGTAGTCAACCACAATCCTCTGTAAGATCAAATTACTATATTGAGAATGTTCCTACATCTAGAGAATACAGAGCAACAGCTAATGTGGACAGTTCACAAACTCATATTCCTTCATATCAAGGAGCTTCTCAATCCCCATTAAAATCTTCCCCTCTGTTTCATCCTCCTCCTCGGCAGTCAGTAATACCACATCATAACTATCCTCCTCACACACCTCAGTTTTCCTCTAGTATTCCAGGGCCTCATGTTTATCAATCTTATCCACCAAGATATTATGGTCCTCCATTAATGGCTAGTTCAGTAGATAGTGAAATAGATCCTCCTGTTGCTAAGAGACATAGAGACGAGTCATCAGTAAGACCACACCCACTAGTAACACAACGGCAGTCTCTATTAGTCAGTCAATATATTGACTATGTGAAGACAGTATATAAGAAAAGTGCAGTAGAGAAGGATATGCGAT
>JAODVQ020353571.1:0-11628 GCA_025400075.2 Phenganax stokvisi | reverse complement strand
CTGTGCTCGGCTCAGTAGATGGTTTTGTGCTAGGCTCAGTGGATGGTTCTGTGCTGGGCTTTGGGGGTGGTTGTGGCTTAGGCTTTGGGGGTGGTTCTGGCATAGGCGTTGGGAGTGGTTCTGGCATAGGCGTTAGGGGTGGTTCTGGCATAGGCGTTGGGGGTGGTTCTGGCATAGGCGTTAGGGGTGGTTCTGGCCTAGGCCCTGGTGTTGGTTCTGGCATAGGCGTTGGGGGTGGTTCTGTGCGAGGCTCCGTTGGAGGTTCTGTAGTAACTGGTCTAGCTATTGGAAATCTACAAGGTTGTCCATGGCCTATAATACCAAAGAGATATCACTAAGATAACTGTTAAGATGATTAAACGCTTTAAATTGAGGCGTTCTTTTATAGTATTCAGAACGCTTTGATCGTTGATGTTCCGGAGAAATGTTAGTGAGTTTCAATTTTAATTGGTAAAACGAAACTTTAGTCCTACCATAACTGCCGTAATAGATTCCAAAAAGAGTTGGCTTGCAAGGCTGAATTTTTTGAGCGTGAACGAATTTTCGGTATGGACGATTTGGTCGTCGGCCTGGTTTGGGACGTCTCGAGTATGGACGTCTGGAATTCCCACCTCGCTGTCTAGAACCTCTGAATTTCGAGCGGTTTCGTCTGGCGCGTCCAGATTGAAAAGGCTGGTACACAGAAAACGTACTTCCTTTGACGTCGATACCTGAAGGCATAAATTTGTTTGTTTGTGTTTTGTTTGATGATACAGTAATAAATATACTTTAATCTTCATCTGAAATGAAAATAAGTACTCCTAACCTTAATCTCATACTAAAACTAAACCTAACTTAAAGCCAAATCTTAATCCTAACCTTAATCTCAATTTAAGTGTAATTCTTAGTTCTAGATTTAGTCCCAAACGTGCAAAATGCAAATTTTACCTTCGGGAAGCTCTTTGCTCGGATCAGGTGGATAAATACTGTATGGGTCTGGATCTGGGCTTTGTACGTTAGAACCCTGATTATGCTGGTTTGGATAAGGATTTTGTGAATTGGAGTCTGGATTATGTATGTCGGGATATGGATTAAATATATTTGGATTAGGATTATGTTGGTTCCATTCAACTCCAATGGGATTATACTGATTGGGATACTGAGAATTTTGAGCGTTTCCTCCAAATTGACCTCCATGGTAAGACCAATCTTGTTCTTTGTTTGATATTACTTCATCACTTTTCTTCGTTTCGTCTGATGCTCTGATGATATCTGAAGCAAAAAACGAATTTCGCTATTAAGCCTAGACAAAGTAGGAAAATATTGTTGTAACGAACAAATTATTCTATTCTCGCTATGTGAACATCGAAGTGACCTTTCCTTTCTAACCTTAATTTTGTTCTTGTATCAGTTGTAAATTTTCAGTTTATATTTTATCTAAATGGGGCAGCAGTAATTGGTTTGCGCTGTTGCGGACACACTGTCAATATTGTACCAATGTAATTTATGTATAAGGCTAAACAGTTGAAATAAACTAAAGTGAAACATCAAAACGAGAAACATTCGGAAACACAAATGTATACAAAACTGCCCAACTAATGGTTGAATTATTTCTGTTTAAGAGTTTTTTAGAGCTTCAGGATTTAAATTTGAGCGTTGCTTGCATAGCTAAGTCAGTAAAAGTTGTCCTTGAATACCGTGGACGTAAACCATGGAATATGACCGCGAAATACATGATGGGAAAGAAATATTTTGAATAATACTTTTACATAGACCTAGCTCACTAGGCGCAACCAATAGTTTATGCGAACAAAGATTGGGTGTTGCCATAATTGTAAAATATTTCACGCTCAACTTTCACGATTTACAATGAATAATTTGATGGACAACCTTTTTTTGATTTAGCTGTTTATCAGCCAATACCAAAAGGCAACTTTTTGACAATTTTTGTGCCTTTGTTTTTCCCTTCGGGTTTGGCTGCGTTAAAAGGACACAGGATACAGCTGAGTATTACTTTATATCACTATTTCTGCTAGTGTTATCGAGAAGTTGGCCATATAAAGGAGTTTATAGAGGCGAATTTTTGAATACACTTGAATTTATGGTGATTCACCCTCGCCCACGTGCATAAAAAACGAACAAGAGCTTTTGTGAAAGCAGGTTTCGCGACTTTACAATAGATTTTGTAAAACTCATTGCGGTTTAAATTGTGATACACTGTGTTCCTGATATATGATACCTTCGAATTTTTGTTCTTTTAATTCATTTCAAAAAGCTTTGAAGTCTTCAATATGAGTTTTTTAAACTAGATTACCCGATAATTGCCCCTTTATTCTTTACCGTGATGGTTTTTTAAAAGGGCTTACCCTAAGTATTGAAGAGTGTTTGAAGAGTAAGTTATGACATTTGCATGACGACATGATTATTTTCCATTAAAGGGAGTACCACTTTCGAAGTAAAAGTTAATGAGTTGAGTTTAATCAAAGGAAGGAAGAAACATCTGATTTATCTGTGCATTTGTTTAGGACGGTCGCTTAGTTCTTGAGCTTTTTAATTATTCCTTGAGACTGTAGACAATCACCGCTTTATGACGCAAAATGTCCATTTTTGGTACTTAAAGGTTTTTGTTGACAAGTGGTCTGTATAGATTGCACTCCGTCGTCAGGTGTAAGATGTTTTAGTGATCGGCTATCAAGCAAAGTCTTTTGCAGGGGCAGATACAAGGGGGGTGAATAGGGACAATATTCACCCCCCGTCTCATGCTCCAATGTGAGAAAAAAGCGCAATACATCGGCTGTTTTATGCACATCACAACCGTCGCTTCCACATATCTCATTCCTGATTAAATAAGTGAAACGCCTGTAAATTATAGTGCATATGATTAGATTCATCACTGCATATGTACGCCTGTCATGCCGGCCGTTGATATGGCTTATTTGGCTTTGCAGTAGCTTTGATTGGCAAGAGTGCAAAAATTGTTATGAAACAGTGCAGCTAACTTTATTGATAAACCGCTGGATTGTAAAGCATTTTTATATTTCAATAGTTTAGAACTTCACCCCTTTTTCAAAATTATGTGTCCGCCCCTGCTTTTGTCATTAAAATGCAAAAAAATTCACGTTTTTATGTTCCGCCCTGTATAGTCAATGGAATTAGGAGACGGTCTAAAACCTTAAGAATAGTCAAAGTTGTTTTTCGATATTTTTTATAGTGCTCTCGTCGTTCTAGGGTTGCTGAGCACTTCGTCTGCTTATTGCAGCTTCGTGCAATAAAGAGGCTTTTTAATTCAATGCTATTACAACTTTCATGAACTGAAAATATAAGTGTACGTTCAACTTCATGTACCCTTAATGATAGTCATATATCTATACAATTAAGCAGGTCTTTTGAAGTTTACCAAGTTTTTAGGCCGTCATCTTTTAGAAAATCTATCCTCAACCGTAGGAAACTGTATTTGAAAATTTCGACCTATAGTTTCAAGACAAACTCTTTCTACTAAAGACAAACAACTTGACATACTTTGACCTCGATAAGATTTTATTAAGATGAATCAACAATTATATTGATTTATCATTTAAACTCTACTAGTACAAGATCGGATCGTAAAAAAGTGGTGAACCCGTTTATATAACAGACATTTTTATTTCAAACAACTTGGGGTCGCTTGTTCGAAATGTGGATAGCGCTAGATAGTGATTTTTTGTAAGCTTTTCCTTTGATCGTTATAACATAAAATTACGGGTGATATCGATAGATTAAATTCTGTATAATCGTTATATCGTTGACCAAAATGGAAGTTTCGGCATTTTTTGTCCGATTTTATGAACGTTGAAAACTTCACTATCCAGTGGACAGCGCTATCCAACTTTCGAACAATTTGGCCCCTTTCGTTTGATAGATTTCTCTATTTTGAACAACGGATGTGTGACACATCAGTTCCGATATATTAGCACAAAGTTAAGAGTTGTTTTGCTGCAATTTTTCTCCGCGTAGTGTTTGAACAAGTATATATTCGCCAGATATCCACTCTATGACATAGCCCAACACGGGGAATCACAGCAAACAACGCCCGAATATAAATGGGCCTAGAACTTCTAATCGTGTGAATTGAATAAGTTGTAGAAATAAACACCAATGTAAATATCACAGATATAAAATGTTGATTATTTTGACCCTCTCTGAAGTTTTGTGTATAATTTCATTATCTTACCTTTGTAGATGATCCTAGCATTTGTTTTTAATATTGAACTTAAAACCAAAACAAAAATGGCAATAATATACTGCTTCATCGTATTACCAACTGTAATTAAGACTAAATCAAATTTAATGAACTTTCATTCCTTGCCCGTCTACATATATATGTCATTTTGATTAAACAAAGATTTTGGTTCTTTTAAGACAGGTGGGTTGTTACCGCTCTTTGACTTTGTTTATCCGGATCTTTATTCTAGAAGCGTATTTTTAGCAACGTAGTTTTTCGGTCTTTGAGCTTTGTAGTAAAAATGCATGGCAGTACGCGTGATATACAGACGTTTTTGAGTAAAATTTAAACCTTGACTCAATACGTTATATTTTATAGTTTTTTCATAAGTGGATGAAAAGGCTTCACAACTTAGGCTTCACAACTTAGTTACATACTTTATATACAAGTAGGTATCAAGTGTCATACCGGTTTTAAGTAAAAACATTCAGATTTCAAAAGTACACTTTTCTTGTCTCACTAACCAGTATTGGACGATGGCGACTCTCATGGTGGTCAACTTGCAGTTATGTATAAGAAAACGATGTTAATTCTTTTCATTCAACATGTAGTGGTCTTGCATGTGATAAAAAACACAAAATAAAGAGAGAATAAGTTTGATTTGCTATGGCTCTTTTATAACGGAAGAAACCATTGAATTTGATCACCCTTTACTGTTCTGCAAGACTTACTGAAACTCACATAGCTATATTAGTTTATTAATACTGTACACTTTCTTCATCATCTCTTTGACATCTGCAGCTCGAATTCCAATCATTTTTTCCATTCCTTTCAGCAATGAAACATCCACCTCGTACTTGGTCTCCAGTTCTAGTTCCAGACTTCTTGCTCGTTCTCTCTCTCGCTTCCTCACCTGGAAAGCTTCGAACGTTTTTTCACTGATCTTCGCCATGCGCATGCGTGGTAAGTTGTGTAATTCGCTTGGATTTGTCTCTAGAAAAGTACCGAATATATATGCTTTAGAATAGAATTATTCAAGAATCTCATTTTGACGATTGAAGTCGTCTGGCGTTAGAGTAAATAAATAAGGAATTAATTCTATAGTCAAATCCGTTGTTGCGCTGCCCTCAACATTGCAATATAGCTGGAAATATTGTTCCGCTGTAAATGCAACCGCCCGACACACTTTACGATTGTTGTCGTTATTGTGTCAAGTTCCTATGGCCTGACTAAATCGATAAAAGTTTCAATTTCTAAAATATCCCACATTTTATGTTTCAATGTTGGTTTGAGATCGGCCTCCGTATTGTCGTTGCTGTTGTAAACAGACAGCCATGGTATCTCGTAACGGCCAAAATATTCTATCGTTTTAGTAACTAATTAATAACTGCTTTTCTAATAACTAGATTGAAACTCTTCTATTTCGGCTTTTTGAAGTTCGTGACTGTACGACGGTTACGACCACACAAAAACCAGGCCTAACCTGCCATTTTCTTCAGATTTTTAATTAGTTCTTCCCATTCTCCTATACGAGGTTCCGCGTACTTGACTTTGACGCACTCTGGTAAATTTTTATTGCTCAACATTTCCGTAGCCGTCACATTCGTACCAGGCATTGAGTAATTCTGCGCCAAATAGGACTCTTGGTAGCGATAGAGGTTGCCCTTTGACTGCCATTCGTCCCATAGTTTATCCACGAATCCGTGAATCGGAAAAAACTCGGGAGCTATCGCGCTGCTTTCGGTTATTGAGACTGCTCCGATTGCAAAATGGACAACGTCATGTAGATTGACTCTTAGCATTAGCTCGAAGTCAAAAAAGTCCGCCAATTTTTTTGCCAAAACTTTAGCAACTGCGGCTATATTTGGTATAACTCCCGGGATGTCTATGAAATTTCGTTGTAAACACCCCCCGCCCGGCACTGTCCAATTGGTATAGTTAAATGGCCCCGTACGAACGCACGGGGGAAACCCTATACCATTTCCACCGAAACCGTATGTTTGATTCCAAAAGTCGCTTTTAAACGGATCTGCGGCGACTAAAGCCCAGTCCCAATACGGCACGGTTAAACTACAATCCACCTGAAAGGAGTTGAAATTGCAGCAATTAGAGTCAGTTCGGTCTGTTCATTGTTGTTGGCGAGATCTATGCTATGAAAAACAAGAGAACGAGCTTCAGGGGTTGACTTTTAAGTACAATATTTCGCCGTCATACTTGTGCTCGCACTCCTAGTCAAATCTAAAACTCTCTTTGAAACGTTTTTCTTTGTGTTGCAAGCATTAAAGCAAAAGTAATGTGTTTGTTACAAAGAAAAACGCCACGATTGAAATAGTAACCATGTAATATTAACTCTGGGCAAAGTAAACAGTGATGCACTTCATGTTATACCTCGCGAAGGAGATTCTCGTATTGTAAGACGAACCAGCGATGCCAGGGTAAAAAATTTGTTGCTTCATGGATTGGAGTGCGAAAATATTGTCTGTGAATATCTAGTAATTCTTCGTATCTTGTCTTGTATGGAGCTTGAGAAGAGATAGCCCGCACAGCCTTTAAATAACGCAGGCGTTTCTCCTTAGGAATATGAGTAAATTCTTTTCGTACTCGATAACAGTCCACCAGTTTTCCTGCGCGGCATGTGCACGACCGCTGACACTTGTCTAGGACGGTGTGGCCATGGCTGCATTCTGAATAAGAGAGAGAGGTATAGATACTAGCTAGCCGATAATGTAATGCTTGTGCAAATTACAAAGTCTAGTTTCAAACAGCCTTGACACAAGAAACCAACAGATTTCAACCAAATTTACTGTCGAGTAACTTACTGGGTTTTGGCGTCGCTGTTGTTGGAGGTTTTGGAGTAGTAGTTGGTCGAAACGTCGGTTTTTGATATCTGTAATACTTTCTATAACCTAAAAAAGGATTAAAGCATGCCGGTTCGTTAACACCACGCTGCTTTCGTAAAATGAATGTAAGTAAACAAGACATTATAATTCTCTACCCGAAATTTCAACATTCGAGTGTAGTGTCTTCATCACACATTATCATCATTCTGGTTTAGTAAGATGAATGTAACTTAGCAAGAAGTTATAAGTCACGACCCGAAGTTTCCCATAACTTCAGTCTTGTGTGTTTATCACGTTAAATGCTTTCAAAATAAATGCTGATGTTGGAGTTCTTACTGCGATAGTTTCAAAATATTATTCCAGTTTTTTAAGAGAGCAGTGCCACTTAACGTACTGACGTACCATTATACCAGTAGCGACGGTAATATGATCTATAATATGGTCTATAATGTGGTCTGTAGTATGTTCTGTAATTGATTCGACCGTATCTCGTGGTACGATAACGACGGTTGCGACGAAACTTCGTACGAAACCAGCCACCATAATAACCCCAAGTCCTTTCTAAAGAGAAGGTTATTCATTTTCCAGCTCAATGCACTTAAAATTCACCAGCTATGAACCTTTCGTGGGTTTTTTTCAGGAATACTACTTTTTGGACAATTTCGTTGTATTCAACTTACTCTCTGGCCCTGAGTCTCTTTCTATATCTCTGTTCTCATCATCGGTCACTCCAGTTACATCAACAGCTAGATTAACGTTAAAAGTTAAATTATAACCAATCGATCGACACTTTTTCACTAATATTCTGCAATTTTCTAAAAATTTTCTTTGGTAATATTTAGTTACACAGAACCCTGCTAAAAATAGCACCAGGCTGGTAATGTAGGCCGCCGTCGTTTTAAATAAAGTTATTATTATCGATAATTTGATGTTTACAACATGGCGTTACATTTTCTATCACCCACTTTGATCACATAATCTTTGATAATATGAAGCGGCAAAATTGACCAATACTCAAAACAAAGGACTTTCTCATATAAATAGTCCATTTAATCACGAGAAAATTAAAAATATGGAGAAATTTTTCATTCTACATACCGTCAGGATTTAAGTCAAATTTTTTATCATCAGCTTTTGTTTGCAATGACAAAACGAAGAAAAAAACACCAAAGATAACAATTAACTGCTTGATCATTTTCACGTTTGTGCTTAACGGTGATCAGAGCTCGTATGAAATATACTTTCCGTTGCGTTTCATTCATTGAAAATTCGCTCGTGTCACGAGAACAATAGTACGTATTGAACCGTTGAGTTAAGAGCTTGGTTTCCTTTTGAAAATAGATGGTTAATTAGAAAATTACCTGACGGTAATAGCAACTGATTGTTACAATTGTATGCGACATTGTAACTGCTGTTATTTTCTGTTTTATGCACTATAAATTGATACATATAAAATTCTACAATAACAATTGTGATCATACATGTACCTTTTATGGTTATCAAGTAAAATTATTTAGATATTTCAAATAAAATAAAATTTAGGTTTACTGTGATCGACTCGATAATTTTTTGGTTGAATAAATGTCAATTTATGACATTTAATAGATATTAGCTGTTGCATAGTTAATTGTCATGAGGCGGAAATTTCCAATACAGTATCCGAGGGTTTGAATCATTACGTCAAAATATCGGAATAGGTTTGATCTGATGAGACCATTAGAAGGGTAACTACGTTGTGTGCATACGATTTATCAAGCAGCGATAGATAGACTTTCACATTTGACCACCATTCGTCGCCCTGCGATGCTTGCTAAAACTTGTGAACAGATAAATATAGATACAGTTGCGTAAAGTACAACATTTAATGTTAGTAATATATTTGCAGCATTATTCGGTAGGGAATGAAGCTTTGTCAGACATTTACGTGCAGATTATGCTTGTAAAACAAGTCAATAAAAGGTAATCTGTTTTCATGATCACGCATTCAATTAATTGATATAATTGATATTATACATGGTATCACTACTCTGCTTTAGTAAAATGAATGTAAAAAGCAGCAATTTACAATTTGCACTCCAAGGTTCGAACACTCCAATCTAGTGTCTGCATCATATCCATTATCATTACTCTGATTTAGTAAAATGATTGTAACTTGACAGCGAACGTTGTTGTCTGTCAGAAATATGGAATCACAAAGCACGTTTATTGTATAGGTGCAGTGTTTGGAGTGGGCATGCCATATCATAAATGGAATTTTTATTCACGTCACGTTGTCTTTCAAACACATTTTAGTAACCTGTTCTGGCAATTGGGTGCAGCTTCTCCTTAAAGGTCATGCACTATGAATTTCTCTAAATAGCTACAGGCAAAAAGAGCCCACGGCCGTGTTCATAGAAGGACATAGAAGAACAAAAACATTGTTGATAACTTCTTTGTTGAAAAGCATGCATAACATATGTCGGCTCTTTTTTTTGCTTTAAGATTTAATTACTTTTTGTCCTGCAAGTTGAAACAGCGCCGGTTCTTTGTAATATATAAGAGTTCCGAGTAGTCAATTATGGTATTATATAAGAATGAGTTTTTAAATTCGTCCCAATTATAAATAAACATTTTGAAGCGAACCTGCCTTTAGTGACGATTTAAGTAAGATGGAAGTTTGGTTTTTCGTGGTTTTTTATCTCGCATGGAATGTCCAAGAGCAAGGAACCGTTTCGGCCATTAAAACTTCTTCCAAAGGTATGTATGGTTCAGTTTATTTCTTGTATTTTAAAGTTTACTGAAGAGTATTCAAGTAGGTAGTAGACCACAGACGCGTCAATGTGCTCCTCTTCATTGAGACTTTTCTAACTATATAAATGGTCAGATTTTTCTAGTTTTGCATGATGATAAAGTAAAATAGTTTGAAAATACAGGACGTATTGCAAAGCTCTCGGTCCGTTTATCCGATGAAGGCCCGCGTCAAGAGACCGAAAGCTTTGTAATAATAAACATAAATTGTCTCCTCAAACTAATGCTCATGTTATATATACAGTTTGTAACGAGTTTGTGGGCTTCAGGACTTTGAAATTATAGAAAATACCATTGATTCATGACAATTGTATACACACGTCTGCAGCCTTATTTATCAAACGAACTTGCGAATATAGTATGTCCTAAACGTTTAACGGCCCTCTGAGTTACCCTAAAATCAGCTATTCTCGATCAATTCTCTCAGTATATCAATGAAGAATACTGAAATGGATGGTCTTATTCTGGCATGGACATCATATTTGATGAAAACTCAGAGCTGTTTCTTTTCTGTAAAGAACACTTTATCTCAACTAGGGCACTTTGTTTGGAAAATAAAGTTTTTTGTTTTTGGTTACGTAAAAAAGGTCTTTGTTTCGAAATTTTTTATCACGTATCGTCAGAAAATTCATGACGAAAAGTTTTTTTAGAATTCCTACATTTTTTCAGTGAGTTTGCTCCAAAAATTTTCCTATAGTATCTAGTAATTGCTCTCAAGTCATAGAAATATGTTTCAGGTTTTGAAAATCTTGCTTCTTTTTTTCTTTTGTTTTTTCACTTTATCAACGAACGTTTTCCAATGTTGCACTTGTATTCTATCATCTTAAATTTGTGCCAGGCACTAATAATCGTTAAGTTTTACCTTATAAAACATTTTCAGATCATAGAAACAAGATTTTTAAAAAATGTGAAAATTTTACGATTTCGGTGAATTTGGCTTGAAAACCGTAAAAGCCCTTTTATTACTATTGGTTGTATAAAAGTTTATTCTTGCCCTTGAAAAGTTTTTCCTTTGGTTTTTCACAAAATTTTTCAAAAGTTCCAGTTCTTTCCCAAAGCGTCCCAAACTTGTCCCAGACATCATTAATCGACATATTTGCCCCCAAAAAGTCATTTTCATGTCATACAAACATGTTTTAAAAAATTGGAAAATTTTACGTTTTTGGTACAAATTTGGCTACAAAACCATGAAAGTCCATCTATTACTCTTGACTGACAATTTTCAAAACTTTAATTCGCAACACTTTAAATTCTATAATTTCGATCTCCCTGCAGCATTAGCTTTGTACTGATATCAAATGAGGGTTGACGATGTAAAAATTTTTTCTTAAAAATTCACAGATGCACACAATATGGACATTGTTTTCGTCGTGGACAAATCTGGAAGTATCGGTCGAGAACATTTTGAGTCTGTGAAAGATTTCATTGAAATGTTCGTTGAGTATTTTCCAGTTTTTCCTGCGAAAACTCGAGTAGCCATTGTATCATATTCCACGTACGTGAGACTGGAATTTGATTTCAACGAATTCAAGAATAAGGAATGTTTAAGAGATGGAATTAGGAAAATGAGGTGAACAAATGATAATTAAACTGTTCAGTTTTCATCTCTTGTTTTCAGTGATCGACTTAGAGTCGTCTCTTATATATTATTGCCGTGTTTCTGCGATAGAAAACCTAAAATGAAGTAACTTTCTTTGAAAGTTCGGTTTTAGGACGAATTACTAACGAATTTCATCTCGCAATATATTTTAGATATACAAACGGCAGAACTTCAACAGGAAATGCGTTGGAATTCGTTCGCACCAATCTCATTTTCAACCA
>JAODVQ020353465.1:0-11629 GCA_025400075.2 Phenganax stokvisi | reverse complement strand
CGTTTGGTTCTCTGACATTTTTTAAAATTCTTATTTTTTTGACAGAGGATTTTGTTTCCATTGATGTCCAAATGGTGTCACGCTTACCAGGATTACTGATTACGTCAAAACTAAACAAAACGCTAGTAGTTTGTTCATAAGATTTTGTCACATTATAACATTTGGATGATTTTCCCATTAGCTGCAAAAGACAGAATTCTGTTTCATAAATTTCCTCTTCAGTTATTAATTTTTTTCAACGTTTAATAATAATAAACACTGTTTTTACTTGAATGAAGTCAGGTTTGAGAGATAAAGATGAACTGAGGTCTGGGAGAGCTTTCTTAGTCTGCCCCATTGCTAAATACACTGCCGCACGTTTGAAATATGTCAAATAATTTGATGGATCACCATCTAATAAATAAATTACAGGGATTTATCCTGTTATTATATTAATAATTAACTGAACTGACCAACAGCTGCTGCATAATGATAGAGAGCCTCAGAGAGCTGTCCTTCTTGAAGCAATTTCTTCCCTTCAGCAAGATGTTTCTCAACCTCACTCTCTCCTGTCACAACTGAATTTTAATCAATCATAAACTGTCAAATAGTTTAAAATAATTCTTACACGAAAGATCCACATCCAAACTGAGGAATGCTAGAACAAGGGCCTTTAGCCACCAAACCCCATACATCTCTTTAGCCACGCCTTTTTTCGATCTGAATCTCAGTCAGGAATGGAGGAGAGACAAGCTGCAGAGATTTGGGACTTCTAATACTATTAATCGAATGGATTTTTATATTCTAACGAGAAGCTATCTCAAATTGAGCTGTTTCCATCAAACGAAGCTTGTGGACAGTTTAGTCGGAGGTGCGCTTTTATTAGAGCGGTCGAGCGTGGAGAGATTTGATTGGACAAACGCGCTTTATGCGTGGCGCTCTTGTTCAAATCCACTAAGAAAAGGCGAGGAGGTTTGGCTTTCTGGCTTTATCAAGACAATGAGCAAGCGAGAAAGGCTGTGTGTCTCCTACAAAATCAGTCCGAACGAAGAGGTTTACAAAATTTCCAATACCAGCATGGAATTTACTCGGAGTCTTTTTAGGCGGCTGTATTGAAATCTCAGCGGGAAGAGAGGCGTAAGACTCGTCTAATTCAGGTAACATTATACTTGCTGGTGTGTAGCCCATAGAGTGTGTGTTGGTGTGTTAGGTTCGAGAACAAGAGAAAGAAGCAGCGAGAAAAACTAGAGAGAAGGTGAGACAAAGAAGGGAACAGGAGAAAGAATTGCTACAGACACATATACAGGTTTATTGATAATAAAAGAAATGTATTTTATAATTCCTGAATATAGTCTGAACTGTTAGTGAGTCATGCAGCAGAGCTAGCCAAAGTTGAAGAACAATACAGTAGTGCTGTCAGACATATTGGACAAGGACATTACCAGGCTCGGCAGGTGGAACAGGTCAGCAGAAATTCATTAGTTCATTAATTATTGATATTGTAATAATGAGTAGGAAGAAAACAGACTCCATGAACTGAGGTTATTACTAGCTGCCAAACAGAGGTGAGATCTAGTCCATTCCAGAATACAATTATAACAGTTGTATAGTGAGAGAGCTAAAGACAGACATGTTCTAGCTCTGAAAGAAGAGATGGCTTGTAGGAGGAGGAGGAGAGGAGAGAAGGAGAAACAGGTTTCGAGGCTGAAGATGACTAGAGAGATGGAAGGAAAGAAATGTAGAGAAATGGCTGTGCAATCTTCATCCCAACCTCCCATTATTATGGTTTGGTCTAAGATCTACTGTGATACTAGTATAAATAGCTATTGACACACTATATAGGATCTGGTGGCTGGGAGAAGAGGAAGTGTTAAACTACAGGCAGTAGAAGGTTTTTCTAATTCCTATTGTCATCTTCCATCATCAGCTGTTCAGAGAGCATTTGAAGATGAAGAGAGAAATGGAGTTAGTTGAATCTCGTGAAATAGTAATAATTAATAATTATTTGCAGCCTGATGCAGTACAAATGGCAGAACTGATGACTGAAGAAATGCAAGCTGTTCACAAAGTAAATAAATTAGTTTAATTGATTGATAATAGTGATGATAGATAATGATAGCATTGTTTAGCTGTGCATGAGGAACAGAGAGAAATAGCTAGATTGAGATATATTCATGCTATTAGCAAGGTCAAGATGGAAAAGGTCAGTTGCTATGGATACTGATATTCTGATGTAATGTAAGGAGTATATAGGAAAGAGATGAGATGTTAGAACAACTCAAGAACCTTGAAAGAAAAGATCGAAATCAAAGACAGATGGCTATTGCTGCTATGCCAGTGAGGAAGTCCCTGTGTAATTACTATTTAACAACTCTATACTAATTTTAGAACAATATGTATCAACCAGTGGAAGGAAGAAGAGCTGTTGCTAGACAACAACAGAGAGACCTGGAGCAAGCTTTTGAAAGAATATTTCTTACAATGAAACCAGGTAAACTGCTAGCTGGCATATCTTATTTATCATTATATCCATTGTGTTAACTAAGGAGATGGCCATAATCCAAGTACTGTGCAATATAGTTCCACTGTTCCTGCATCAGATGAAGCCACGCCCACTAATCAATCTGAAACCACACCCATCAATCAATCAATTATAGAAGAGAGACAGGTGGAGGATGTAGTGAATGAAACACAGAGATCAGGAGAGCTATCAGTGTCAGACTTAACAGTTTCTAGAGTCTCTTCTCTCAACTCATCTTCCTCTCCTCCTCCACTTCCTCCTCCACTTCCTCCTCCATTCCTCTCCAAGTCATCAAATGTCTCTCAACTGATATCAGTAGTTAGAGAACAACAGCAAACTATTAATAATAGATATACTCCAACTCCTACTGAATCAGACAGTCATCAATCACTTGCAGAAGACGCTGTTAAACAGCCACTACTGCCACCAGCTACATTCTCTGTTTCTAGACCTAATCTCTCACTAACTACTACTATAGACAGTGATCCAATGATATATCATGTGACATCAGATGATACCAGTTTAGGCACCACTCCAACACACTCCACTCTTCATCTCCCTGATAATACCATCACTGATTCTCTACAAGATGCTTTTCTTAAAAGAAAGAAAGCATTTATCAAACAATCACAACAGAGACTACAGGGACTCAAATCTAAAGATTCTTTGTCTGAAAAGGAAAATGATCATCAAAGAGTGAGATTTTCAGATGAGGAGACTCTAAAAACTGTTACTCAACCAAAAGAGCCACCACTGGTCCAGGGTCCAGCAGTGAGAGAGAAGATTAGTAAGAGAGAGATGAGAGAAAGGAATCAGAGACTCTATACCAAACTATCTGAGGTCCGACAGAGAGAACTGGAGAAGAAGAGAGCTGAAAGATATAAGACCAATGGACATAGAACTTGTATATACCAGCAGGAGGTTCACACCAAACTCCACAAGAAAGTTCCAATTGTTAGTAAAACTGTAAGAAAACCATCTTTTAAATAACTGGCAAATGACATCATATCTAAAAATAGAATCTCTAACATAAAAATTATGTTAATTAATGAAAGGGGTGAAGTAATCAAGGTTTGGATGAAGCAAGCAGCATGACTTGAGAAACAATGTCAGACATGGCTGGTCTAATACTCTGATCTTGTGAAATACATTTCTTGACCAAGGTAGCAATATTAGTCCATGCTATACTCTCTACTAGGTAATGTAGTGATAGTTCCAACACTGCTGTACGAGTAGCCATCTCAACCAGTAGAATACCAAACAGATAGACATCACGTTTGGTTGAAAATACAGCAGCATCTGATGGTGTGTGGCCTGATTTCTTAAACTGTCCTACTCTGTTTGGTGTGGTGGCATCTAGAGGAGAACCTGATCTTGAACGAGAACTGCTGGAACGACGGACAATTCGAGATTTGTATTCTTGAGATGGGTGTTCCCTGCTATAGCTGAAGACATCATCAGGACTAGAGGCAGAGGGAGCAGAGGTCATGATGTGATGGAAATACTTAGAAGTTGTGTAATCTGATAATTTAGCTTTCAATCTAGGACCTCTACCATCTTCAAGTAGAACACCAGTAGATGTTAACTCTCCATGGATCACTGGCTCAGGCTTGATGGAGTGTAGGTACTGCAGACCTTTTGAAACACCTTCAGCCACATCTAACAGCTGGTAGTAAGATAGAGCTTTCTTCTCTAGTACTGAGCGAAGGTTGCAGCCCATTAACTCGGTGATAATGATAGGCTCATGGTCCAGGATTACACCAATAAATGAGACAAGGTTTGGATGGCGAAGTTGTGAGGCAAGTTCGAGACAGTCAGTGAACAGTTTCATGTGTTCTTCTGATGGTATTCGACTATATAGGCAACGAGCAGCTACCTTTGTCTCATGGAAGATGGCCACCTTAACAACAGAAAACCTCCCTCTCCCCAGTTCTTCATATGTCATCTGGATCTCATCAGTTGCCTTCTGCCAAAATGGCTTCTTCACCACAACCACCTTTTCCTCCACCCTCTTCTCTAGAGCTTTCTCCACACCTTTCTCTGGAGTGACTGGAGTTTTAACTCGCTTTGTTTTCTTCTGTGGTGTTTGTGGAGTAGCAATACCCAGTGAGGCAACCTTCTTAGCCATTGATCGCAACAGATTCTCTGTTCGCTGGATTCTGTAGCTAGATAGAAGAAGAGTTTCTTTAAGCCTCCTTACAGGGTCCCCCAGTTCCTCCATTACCACCACATCAACTACCATCCATTTCTCTTCCAAATTCTCTCCTGTGAAGCTACCCTGCATGTTTGGCATTTGTCCTACATATTGTAATATTAGTAAAATATAACTAGATGATTTATATATATATATAAATACCGAGTTCAATGAGAATTGTGCCAGCCATCTTAGGCCAGGAACCAGTTGAATGGCTCTCTGGAGCTCCAGGACAACCTCCGAATATCATGAGCTGTTTCATTCTGGAACTGGATTGAGACATGACTACTGTATGCCAGAACCTACAGGCTATTTCCTTTCCTCCTCCACTGATCTATAATAGCAATTGTGTCATTATATGCTACAGTGTGATAATAATAACAGACCTGTTTCCAGAGACCTGAATTAATGTCTAACAACCAGAGATCACTCACTGCCTGATCACTTGCATCCCATCCACCACTAATTAGTATCATTGGATGGGGTGCTCCTGCAATCACACAGGCTGAATGACCATCTCTGGCCGAGGGATGAGAGAGAATTGATGGATTTCGACGAGAGGAAGGAGGAGAAGGTGTTTCAGACCGTCCTGATATTTTAGTCCATACCTATAGTATAATATGTCATATTGTTTCATAGCTGAGTGTTAAAAGAGTAACTACGTACCCAGGTCTCCATGTCTAGAAGAAATGTATCAAAGGTGATACCAGTAGGAGGCTGAAATCCTCCAAACACCACTGCATTCTTCTTGTCAGGAGAAGTGAAACTGAAGTCAACACATGGAGGTGGAAGAGAACCTGATGTGGGCTGAGAACTCCACATTCCTTTAATAATTATTACATGTGTAATCACAGTACATTATAATATTATTGTAACATAATACTCACTGGTATCCAAATCAAATATTTTGACTTCATTGGTCCAGCCTTTTGGATCATCTTCACTTCTTTTGTATACAGAAATAGTGGTATTCTCCTCCTCTTCCTCCTCCTCCTTATCCTCCTCTTCTTCCACCTTCTCTTTCTCCTCATCGTTTTGTATCTCTTTACCTTCTACCACCTCCTTCTCTGCCATCTTCTCCTTAACCTCCTCTTCATTGGCTGTATGTCCATTCTCAATATGAAGGTCTTCATTGCTAGACCCAGGAACCACTAACACTGACTCAGATTCAGTTTCTCCATCCATTTCATATGACACTGGCAATTTGATTACAACCGCTTTCTGACTCTTTGTGTGCATATGTTCATTAACAACATCAATTTGTTTCACTGTAGCATCTTTTGATTCTGTGCAATGGCTGTTTTCTTCCATTCCATTTTCAACATGAGTTACAGTGCTATCTTCATCAGTCATAACTTCCTGCTCATTTTGGTGTTTCTGCTCTCCTTCCTCCTCCTTTATTTCATCTTCCTTCTCCTCTGCTTTTCCATTCTCTTTTTGATCATCAATTTCTGCCATCACTGATTCTAGCAAGCCAGTCTCTTTCAAATTCACTGTTTCTTCATCTCCTCCTCCTAGTCCTCCTCCACTACCTCCTCCTGCTACTACTCCTCCTTGATTTTCTTTTGTTTCTTCATCTTTCCGGTCTGTTTTCATTTGTTCTGTTTTTTCCACCTGCACCTTCTCTTTCTTCTCCTCATTATCGCCTCCAACTTTATCTTTCTCTGTTAGTTCTTCCTCCTCCTTCTCCTTTTCTTCCTCCTCCTCCTCCTCCTTTGCTTCGTCCTCACCTCTCTTTTCCTCTTTACACTCGCATTCAGTTATTGGGTCATCATCTCCCACTGAAACTAAAGCATATCTCGGGTCTACTTTTGCTTTCTTCACTTTCTTTTTCTTTTTCTCTTTTATAACCCCATACCCCCCAAATAAAACCAGCTTATTATTCCCACAGGGCACGAGGCCACACCCACTAATTTCAGCTGGTGCATCATTTGGGTTCTCAGGTTTGATCTCTGTCCATTGAAAGGTTAGTAAGTCAAGTTGGAAAAGAGCATTGTGAGCTTTTTGACCATCCCATCCTCCATACACATACAATATTGATCCTGTATAGAGTGAGATTAGATACTGTTATTTCACTAAATACCTCACTGCATTAGCTTACCTTGTAGTGCATATGCAGCATTGTACAGACCTCTGGGAGGAATCCCTCTGGTAGTGTACTGGGTCCAGATCTCTGTCTTACAGTCAAATATCTCTATAGTTGAGGCCAGCTATAGAGAGGAATAGATACCTCAGCTTATTACACTCTGTCATAAACCATGATGATTATTACACACTATATTGTAATGATATGTTTGTTATTAAACTAATGGTGCAGAGTAAGGTGGAGGAAAACTGGGTAATAACAACTCTCTTAACAACACTGGAGGGCTCAGATCAATATTCATTCTTTCTCATAAATATCTGCCCTCATGTATGTATAGTTGTTTGTTTCAATTTGATAATTCTACACCCACACTATCATGGCTCTAAAATATACAGCTCCCTAGAGACAGATATGATAAGTATTTCACTCTATATATACCACCCACTATAAGATACCTCCTACATTTATAGGGTGGTGTGTATAATTATTACCTTTCTCTGTCTGGACTCTGAAAAATCTTCAGTTCTACCTCCCCATACATACACTTTTCCATCTCGAGATACAGACACGTGACCCCACCGAGGTAGCGGCTCGTACCTAGCTCCTTCATCCTCTTCCATCGCTGGAGATTGCTTTTCGAAAATTAGACCGCACTGAAATAGTATGCACGACGCCAGGCGGGTACTGTAGTGAGATACTTATTCTTCGCTGCAGTTCAAATCACAGAGGCCGCGGTATGGAATAGCTGATTTGATCTGTTAGATCCGCCGCTGCAGAGTTTGAGGCAGATAAATTCCACATATAGGTAGCCACTGCATGCAAAAGATTAGAGAACACACTCCTTTATAACAACATACACACACCCACGGCGCGCCGTGGGGGAGCCCCACCCCCTTTTAGAGATCACGCGATCTCGTGTGATGTTATTCTTACGTCACGAGATAAAATGGGCGGGGTAAGCTCAGCACACGCCCACTTTGTTTTCATTTTTCAGGTGTTCCTGTGCAATAATTATCATCGACTACAGGGGAAAAGAAGATCGAAGGGATTTTGACAGACTGACCGAACGGTTTGGAGCCGACTCTATTCGCTCTTTACTAAACTAGTGAGTATATTGGTCTAGTTTGCTGAAATTTCTAGTATATTGCACGCTTCCGCCCGGCACCTCAGCTGATCAGTTTACTGAGACCGCCAAACCAAGTGTGTGCTATCGTGTTCATCTTCATTATCATCTCCTCAGGAAACTAGTTTCATCAGTTCAGTAGCGTTGCAGAGACAGACTGTCTCAGGGAACATGAAGCGTTCCAGCTCCGTGCCCGAGATGACGCTAGGTCCTTTGTCTTTATCTCCTGCCAGCAGTTCATCTCCCTGTGGAACTAGCGGATTGAAGACGAGACGAGGTATCTCTAGCAGTCAGATATCTCTACCTGGGGACCTAGCTCGACCTCCCATTTTATCATCATCTCATATGGACACCTCATCATTATCTTCTACCAACTGGCGACCTGTGAGTGTCTGGAATAAAACATTCCCTTCTATCTGTGTGTTTATGAATTGTCTGGTGTTGTGTTTAGCTGGACATACATTGATATATTGACACTAGACATATTGTAAGTCCCTAGCATGTCCTCTCCTAATGTAGTGAGGTCTTTCATCTGTTACTGAAACAATTACAACATCACTTCATGCCAGCAGGCATCTCATGTTATTGTGTTCAACTATGCTGCCAACAATCCCATTTCATTAGTATGCACATTGCTATTCTTTCTCTATGAAAATAGCTAGTTTTCCTAACACTCTGTAAAAGTGGTTGATGGACAGGAGTGGCTGTTCCCAAGTGGTTAGTATGTGATGTGAAGTTGTAAATCATCAAAACTGCCATCTCCTCAAGCATCTGCATCAAAGGAAGACTAAGCCAAATCAACATTACAATTACAGCCAACAGTGTCCCCTTCTCCTGAAGCACCCCTGTAATTTATTGGCTGTAATTACATCAGTTCCTAGAACACATTTTCCTCTTCCAGTTGACTGCTTTGTTTTTACATCTACCACTAAAGGTTGTCATGATCATTGAACAGTGACAGGATACAGTAGAATCCTGTGGTTATCCCTGTGCTAGGAATTTTATAATTTTCAATATCATCACACTCCTGTACACACATTAGTTGACTTGATATATGATCAGCAGCTGTTACAAACCCTTAATCTCCTCTCTCTCTCTCTTTCGTCTGTTATTCTAGCCACCATTCTCTCCTATTCCACTGACCAGACTCAACTCTCCAACCTCAAGACCTCACAGAGTTGAACAACTGAAAAAGGTTAATAGCTATATATTGCTCCATCAAAACTTACTTGTAGTTTATTAATAGGAAGAATGTATTGATGAGAGGCAGTCTGAAAAGTAAGTCTAACACTGTCACTCTCTATGGTACAGTATATGATATTGTATTATAGAGAGGTGATGGAAATTAACAATCTCAACCAATCATATGAAGAACTAAGAGTGGTGAGTCTAATGTTATCTATGATGTCATATGATGTCATAATTTGTTATAGGATCCAGTAGATATGATGGATATATGGCCAGTTCACTCCTCGCCATCACACCAGCCATCTTTTCTCTCTCCCTCCTCTCCTCTGGCCAAGGTATGTTCCACCATCTCTTGTCTATCATATTATTATTATTATTGCTATAGCTGGGGAGTGCAGCAGCACGTAGTCGCAGTCTAACACCAACTAGTCCTCTCCCTAACAGAACATACTGGTATGTTGTGTTCCTTCTTTTCTTTCAATCTATGTCTCTCTCTCTCTCTCAGTCGTCGCAGCTGCAGTCCAGTATTAAGACCTAGTCAACTCTGGCCAGGACAGAAAAGAAAAAGAGATGAATCTTGTAAGTTCAAACCACTAACTATAGTTTCATCTCAATCTTACATTTGGTATGTCTTCAGATACAGATGTTGATATGGACACTTCACCTACTCATTGTCCTGCCAAACGATTCCAGCCAACATCACTTGCCAGAGCTCTATCTCCTACTGTTTCTCCTTCTCCTACTCCTAACACAGGTACACTATACACCAATACATTATTATTATTATAATGATATGTTAAAACAGGTAATTCACCTCTATACCACTCATCACGGAAATCATCCTGTCACTCTGACTCCACCCCCTTGTCATCTCCTTCAAGTGGTACTGCAGCTCCAGTCAATCTAGCCACCAATCCATTTGCTACTAATTATGATAGTGGCAATACTGAACACTGGAGTAGTAGTGCTAGTAGTAGCGGAGGTCAAAGTCCACTCCTAGTGACATCATCAAGTAGAGAGAATGGTAGGAATGCTGACGAGGCAAGAAGGAGTATGTTATTTAGTCATTCAGTAGATATGAAGAATAGTCTCAGTATTGAGACAACTGGACTTATAACATCAGAACAGAATGTTGATACTCCATCACCGCTGTCTCCAAAAGGTCTTCAATTCAGACATCGTCCATTTCTCTCTTCTTCTTCCTCTCTACAATCTCCTATTCCTCGTTCAGTTACTTCAATCATAACTTCTTCTTCTTCATCATCACGTGGTCCGAGATTATCAACCTCTCTCGTCCAGCATGACCTTTCACCTTTCATCTCTGACCTAATTCCCTCCCAGAGTTATACTCATTCTCATAGTCATCGTCAGTTGCAGAGAGTCAAACATCTACCAGCATCTACTCTTGCTGTTCCTCCTCCTCTAATCCGACCTCAGACCAAACCTCCAGAAAGTGAAACCAAGTCATATTTATTAAATCGTCTTTCAGTACATTCTCCTCTATCAAAGCTGTCAGTCAGTACATCAGTAGAGGATGGAGGAGGAGGAGGAGATGGGAAATTGGACCATCGTAAGAAGAGGAGAAATAGTGAAATGTCACTAGAAATGGAGAGTGAACCCTGTCTAATTGATGAAGGTATTGAAATACCATCTGTTACAAAACCTCACAGTACACATGTATAAAATATATTATAAACAATATAATGTAATAGATATTCATTATTTTCATCTGTCAATCTCATCTGTAAAATCTCTTTATTGTCAGTTTTTTAATGATCACCTTATTCTAATTATAGACCACTTTGTGAAATTTTGAAATGCTGACGGGGCAACGTGTCTCTAATTTAGCGTTACAAAATTTCGTAACTCGTAAACATATTAGCTAGCTGAAGCTGTGGCCTGAGAAAAGACATTGTATTGAGCGGTGGTCTAGATGTGTGATTTGAGTTTGGAAGGAATGACGTGTATGAGATGTTTCTGTGAGTGTATATGGGGAACACCTGATCCTGGTCCCGTGAGACTGAAAGATGTCCAACAACAGGTCATATTGGACACTAACAGATCAGGTATCTCTCTGGGTTTATAACCATCCCAAAGTAATACAACTAATAATACTGATAGGAGTAGACTGTGTAATTGTCAAGTCAGGGAGAAGAATATGTGGTACTGGAGCATCATTAGCTAATGCTCCTCTTGTACAAGACAAGAGCTATTTCGAGGTCAAAGTTCAATGTGGAGGCAAGTCTTGAGTCTGTTTTAATAATAGAATGTGATTATGGCAATAATTACAGGAGTATGGGGTGTTGGATTAGCTACACCATTGGTAAGAGTAGACCAGGTACCATTGGGAAGAGATTCTCACTCCTGGGTATTGACTAGTGATGGTTCAACAGTTCATAGTGGTGAAGCTATCATCAGATTGAAAGAAAAACCCAGTGAAGGAGATGTTGTGGTTCGTTTTATAATATGTTTTACTACAATAGTGTATTGCTATTATTATTATTATTATTATTATTATTATTATTATTATTATTATTA
>JAODVQ020353358.1:0-11076 GCA_025400075.2 Phenganax stokvisi | reverse complement strand
GTTCAGCGAAATGGGATACTTTTCAAAGATTTTTCTACCTCCAATGCAACTCCTCTAATCACAGTGCTTATTCAGAGCTTAAAGAAGATTATTTAGAGAAATGACATACTATTCATAGCTTTTTCTATCTCTAATACAACTCCCGTAAGTACTTACTCAGAGCTTAAAAAGATTGTTCAGCGAAATGGGATACTTTTCAAAGATTTTTCTACCTCCAATGCAACTCCTCCAATCACAGTGCTTATTCAGAGCTTAAAGAAGATTGTTTAGCGAAATGGCATACTTTTCATAGCTAGCTTTTTCTACCTCCAATGCAACTCCCTAACCACAGTACTTATTCTGAGCTTTAAAAAGATTGTTCAGCGAAATGGGATACTTTTCAAAGCTTTTTTGACCTCCAATGTAATCACAGTACTTGTTCAGAGCTTAAAGAAGACTGTTCAGCGAAATGGTATACTTTTGATAGCTTTTCCTACCTCCAATGCAACTCCCTAATCACAGTACTTATTCAGAGCTTAAAATAGATCGTTCAGCCAAATGGCATGCTTTTCATAGCTTTAAATGTAATAGTCTTACAACCCAACACCGAATGGTATAGTACTTTTTAACTGAATCTCATATCATATTATAGAACTGAATCGCATAATATATCATATTAGACGGCCGAATCGCATATCAAAAAAGACAATCAAATCGTATATCATTAAACCAATGAATCACATATCACATTATGGCCGCAGCACGCAATATCAGACTATATAACCGAATCACATAATATTACATTAGACAACCGAGTAATTTAGTATCATGTATATCAGACAACGAAATCACATAAGAATGGGCCGCAATAACACTACTTTACAAGCTAGACTAATATCTATGTACAATCTATGCTGAAACTTGAAATCTTGCGACGTCTTCTGAAATTGTTTCCTTGCCTCCTTCAAAGTGAGTGCCAGTCTTCATTAATTTACCTTTTCCTTGTTTAGTAATTGTATGGACCCTTGCATAGTGTAAGTTTTCTCCTTAAAATGTGCTTTTCTTGCTGTGGTAATTGCCTAAATCCTTCCATAATTATCCTTTTTCTCCATAAAATATACTGGCACGCCTTTTCACAGACCTATCTTTTCACTCAAACCTACTTTTGCTCATACTTCCCGTCAGTGCTTATTCAGAGCTTAAGATAAATTGTTGACTGAGCTAAATGGCACACTTTTCAAAGCTTTTTCTACATCCAAAGTAACCCCCTAATCACCCAGGTAACAGAAGCACAACCACGAAGCCATAGCATCAAGCTCAAGAAAGAAAGAAAGAAAGAAAGAGAGAAAGGAGTAGAAGAAGACGAAGAAAGAAGTCGAAGAAGAAGCGGCAGACAACAAATGACAATACGGCACAACATGCAGGACAACCCACCTACCTACAGTGCCTACCAATTTGTTATCTACCTATTACTAGCCACCTACCTTATTATTAGTATTAATATTATTATTATTATTCTATTTATACTATTGCATGCACTTACAGTAAAAGTGTCCATCTTTATACTCAATGGACCCCTATTTGTGTCAAAATACGTCCATCTTTATACTTAATGGACCCCTACGGTTCATTTTTGTGTCGAAAAATGTGTCATATTTCCGTAATGCATGATGATACTATAAAACTCGCCGTGATTCGCATAAAAATAAGAAAAATTCGCCATAAAAAATCCGCCATGAAAGAGCTATTACGGAAATATGAAACATGGTCATAAACCGAATTTTTTTTGTACAGATATGAATTTCCCCCAAACTATATTGGTCAAGCGAACGCTGGAGCCCCATATCATCTAAAACCAGATGCAACATATCAACAAATACTTAAATACAGCGAACATTTCTTCCATGCACACGTGTATTTTACTCTGATGATGCCGAATAAGGAATATTTTACTCTGATATAGCCAAATTAGAACTATTGTAATGGAAAATGCCAGATGCGTTGAAAAGATATAATATTTCATCACAATATACCTTTCTTGCAGGCTCCAGCTCTATAAACCAGGGAACTCCTTTGATTCACGAGCCTCGTTTTCCACTTCTATCGAAATCAGAAATAGGACTTTATTACTATACATTCCCAAACAAAACTTTAGCCCTTCCTAGTCCAGAAAATTCTAACAGAATGTCCCATTGAAATTAATAATAAATTGCAAGCATTAAACGTCGAATTCGCTTCAAAGATATGTTAAAATATGCCAAAAATCGCCATGAGAAGAAAGCGCTTTGTCCTGGCTTGTTAAAGTCGATTAATATACAAAATAGTACAGAAACGTCAACAAATCAGACTAAATTAGACGCCCGACAGTCTGAGTATGCACAACAACTGGCTTCGTACTAGAAAACAACAAAGAATTTCTGAGCTCGTATTTTTTGCTTTATTTTACAACTTTAAACGAAATTTCGACAAATAAACGTTCGCCAAATTTGACAGGACTTATTAGCACACAATGTATTTGTAAAACTTTTACTTAGCAGCGTTAAAAGCACAGCGAAAGTCGAAAGCTTTTCCAAAGAGATTCGCTGTTCGTGAACACTAGTGAGGTTTCCGACACCATTCGTCGCTTAAAACATGAAAATTTGAACTAAAAACCTACATATGACATATCTGTGTACCTTCTGTGTCTTGTGAGAGTTCTTGTAGCTGTTTGTTATTTTTTTTCAAGCATTTTTATCGAATATTTCAGCATTGAAATCCTTTTGCAAGTGCGCGTTCTAACATTTTCCCTTCGGAAGCAAAGTTTTCCCGCCTTCGAATTCTCATCTCTGATTGGCTACTGCCTTTTACATCACTACTGATTTGGATTTATGTGGATAATGTATACAAAATACCTGATATGTACAAAAATGTAGTAATATAGTCCTATTATACTCTGCGTGCCCTAATAGTGCGCCAGTTATAAACAAAGGTCTTCAATCTACTTGTATTTTGGTAATTTATTAGGCTCTTTCTTCGCTACCATTTAGTGAAAAGTCTTAAAAGTGCAATAAAACGGCGAAAAAATTAAAAAATAACACTCGTCATTTTACTTGAAGATGCTTTCCTCTGAAAATACACAAAAAATCCGCCATAAAAAGATAAAAATCTGCCACTGAAGCACAATTTGGAAAATGTTACATTTTACAAGAACGATGGAATGCGATTCGCTTTGCCATTTTGCACGCGCGTTTAGCCAAAAAAAACTCCAAATATCACAAAAAATACAAACAACGATAACTTCTGATATTTGTGAGAAACATTCTCGAGCTTTAATGCTTTAATTTCAGCGAGAAACTATAAAGAAAATGGACCGACGCTAGGTTCTAATTTATTCTATTTCTGTTGCATGCAATTCTAACATAGACTATATTGTTGGTCTACACGCACTAATTTGTGAAAAATTTCTTTCCTAAATATTCCCGAGGCATCATAGATCTAGCAACCATAGTAAAACAACAGTATTCAGGGTAATAGTTCACTAAAACCTTAAAGGCAAACGTAAACTCGCCAGAAACTTCGCATGCATGGTATGAAATATAATTCTGTATTATTTTTGAAACCACATTCTCGCCGCTAAATACTGCAAAATTTCGATCAAAATACACAACTATAACAAAATTATACCTGTTAGTGTTGTTGTGAGGCTTCTTTTTTTGCTCTTTTGCAGTTTCTATGGGTCTTTTTCAATTTTTAGCAAGCTTTTTTCTTCAAAGGTGTTTTCAAAATGGTCGGTTGATAATTTAACATGCCCCACAAAGTTTTCCACTTCGAAATTCTTTTCTCTGATTGGCTACTGTCATTTTACGTCATTCGCGAATTGATCTATGTGGATAATGTATAGATAGTGTTACTAAATATCCAATATGTACACAAATGTACTAATGTACTGTATATACCGCGTGCCCTAATGATGGTCTAGTTATAAACGAAGGCCATCGACTTGCAATTCTATTGAGCTTCTTCTCTTCCCCCGTTTGCCGAAATATTCGCTTTAAAAATACCACAAACCCTCCATGAATTTAACAAAACACTTGTCACACAACTTGGATGGCTTTCGCATGAAAAATTTACGAAGAATTTGCCACAAAAACCTGAAACTCCGCCATTCAAACATAGTGAACACATTTAAAAATAGGCAGTCGATGACTGCATATGGCTTATGCACTTCAATGTGAGCCACGAGTTACATGTAATCTCTATAAGTAACGAAATTTTGGAACACAAGTTTCTGCAATAAACGAAATAATTCTTTCCTGCCGATAGATATCGAGTAAACATCATGAACCAGTTTGACAACATGAATCATGTGCCCCTACGTTGGCCATGTCTATTGATTTTATTGACCGCCCTACTCCCCCTCAAAGAAATACACATTGGAAAACACGAGTTGCAGAACACGCAACAGATTTGTCACATAACGGAATAAACAAATTTTCCCTTTTGTTACCCAGAGTAAAATACGTTTGCTTCAATTTATTCAAACATAAAATGAAGATGGCAGATACACAAAAGCTTACCTTTTAGATCGCAAATGCTCAATTTTGTCACGAATTTATGACATACGCATCGAAATCGAAAGCTACATGGCCGTCTTCGGACTTGCGAGTTGTGTCGTGTCCGATGATTCGCAACATAATCGGAAAAGTTACACAAAATAAATATTATCTATCTGCGCTTTCTCTTGAATTTTTTATATTTAGTACCAATAACATTATTTGTGCTTCTTCATTGCTCTATCTATCCTTGAAAACTTATTGAGAGAAATACAGAACTGTAGCTAGCAATTTTGAGTCTTCATAATTTGACTTCGGTATAGACATCGGATTGCATCGGAACCTGCCGAAACTGTCTGGCACGTGCACACGGGCGCTGTTTTCAAGCCTTTCCAAAAACGTTTGTCTCGTTTATCGTTTTAAAGCTTAGTTAACACTTTCCAAGGGAAAATATTCTCAATATATTAAATCTGCTGCAGCCTCTGTTCTAATTTGCTTGTGTTTGCATCCGTTTTTGCGTGAAAACACAAATGAAAACGCTCAAAAACGTTACCGTGTGCACATAGTTTCTTTTGTTAGTATCTTCACACTTTTTGCTTCGGAGGTAACTTTAGTGGCTTCATGCCTCTAATAAGAGGCATAAGCCACAAAATTTCGCCATGAAAGATCATTGCAGTACGGCTCACTGTGCGGTATATTTTGACCGCTTTTTTACACCAAACATGTACAAAATATCCCAATTATACACAAAAATGCACTGCGGCTACAACTTTTATTATTTACATGAACATTTAAGCGGTTCAACGCGTTCATTGCAAAGGAAAACGACGAAGAAGAAGGACTTCACTCAATGTTCCAATTGTTCAATTTCCGTTGCAAGTGATTCTAACATAAACTATATTTCGCTCAAAACGTTCCAATTTCTACAAAATATCTTTGCTAAACATTCTCCAGACATTATAGATCCAGAAGCAATAGTAATATAACAATATTCAGGTTTACAGTTTATTAAAAACCTCAAAAGCAATCGAAAACTTGCCAGAGAGTTTGCCCCACATGCGGTTCTGTATCATGTTTTGTGACTACATTTTCGCCGCTAAATGCGTAAAAATTTCAATAAAACTACAGAAATGAAACAAACTTATACCTTTTAGTGTTGGTGCGCTCATTCTTTCTTGCTTCCTGACATTTCTTCTGATGTTTATCAATCTTTATGAGCAGTTTGCTTTCTTCGAAGCCGTTGGCCCGTTGCAAGATGGCCGGACGAAAAGTCAAAATTTTATTATTGCGCCCAAAGTCACGTTTGAAAATTCTCGTCTCCGATTGGCTACTGCTGTATCACCTGACTATTGACTTCATGCTATTGAAAACAATGTGGTGAATATAAATTTGGTTATATTTTTCTATTGTATTTCGCTTTTCCTTTGCCTGCGTTTTTTAACACCTGTGCCTTCTGAATAATACAAAACTCACCAAAAAATGACAATAAAAATCGCCAAATAAGGTACATGGACTATGAGGAATAAATAGACGAAAAATTTGCCATAAAACATAAAAAATAGACATTCAAGCACAACAAACAATGAAAAATTGGTCTTGAAAGAACTTTGCAATACATCTTGCTTCATGCTGTCTACACAAAATATCACAGAAAATACATGCAGCTGTACGCATTTTACATCTCTAGTTATTTGGGGGAACATTTTCGATTTTAAACGCTTTTATTTGGGGGAAAACGACCAACAAGAAGGGAAAACGTAAACTTCTGATTTATTCAACTTCCGCTGCAAGTGATTCTAATGTGAACTATATTTTGTTTCAAGCGCACTAATCTCTACAAAAATGTCTTTGCTAGACATTCCCCAGACTTTGCAGACCCAGTATCAATAGCAAAACAACAATATTTAGGTTTACAGTTAGGTGGAAGCTTCAAAAGCAAATGTAAACTCGCCAGAAAGCTCGCCCTGTTTGAAATTCAGTGTCATGTTTTGCAAATACATTATCCCCGTTAAATACGTGAAAATTTCTACAAAAAGTCACAAATAAAACAAACTTATACCTTTTAGTGTTGTTGCGCGCATTCTTTCTTGCTCCTCATCATCTTTTTAATCCGTTTTTTGACCTTTTTTCAGCAATTTTTTTTTCAAGCTGTCTTGACATTGGCGGATGAAATTCTAACTTTGCGCCCGAAGTTTTCGCGCCTAAAATTCTCGTCGGTGATTGGCTGTTGCAATTGACAACTGATCAACAATTTGACATGGTTTAGACACTTGAAAAAAGTGTTTATTGCATTGTAGTATTCAAACTAACCGTAGATAAACTTGATTTTTTTAATTAATATGAACTAATGAGAAAGCTCCAATTGATATAATCGCCAGACATTCGAACGAACAGCCTGCCATAATTAGATTGCAGTTCAAGACCTTCTTTGGAAAGGTGCGTCTTGATCATGAGAAACGATGTCATTTCTTTTCATTGTATATGTAGCAGTAGTTGCGTACGGAAAAAACAACGCATAAACACAGGAGAATAAGCTTGATTTGCTTTGGGTCAGCGTCTGAATATGACCACCGTTGACTGTGCTGTGAGGCTTGCTGAAATCTACCTATCCTGCAGAAGTATGCTGGTGAGATAGAGCACATTTGTTTGATTTATATCTTTGAATTTTTTTTCAGGATTTGATCAATGAAGTCAAGTCGGAATTGAGTGGAAATTTGGATGAATGTTCGTTAGCAATGGTGGAATCGACGTATCTATACGACGCAAAGTGCCTTCGTAGAGCAATTGAGAGTATGAACCATTTATAAATGAGTTGATCATTTTGTCTGGAATCTGTGTTGAGATCAGAGATTGTACATATCCATAATATATAAGTCTTTTAAGTAAGAATTGCTCGGCATCGTTTTGTATGAAAACTTCATTTTCATGGATGCCAAGTGAGCATGCCAAGGTCAGGGATTGTACCCATCGTTTATATTGAACAGATATATTTGGACATATCTGTAGCTTCCTATAATTTCTACAAACTGCTGGTAAAATCTATCTTTGTCGTTGATATATTCATGTATTCTAAAACCTTTAACAGCTAACACTCCCTGCAAACAGAAATTCTGGGCGAGTTACAAGCAAAACAACAGTGTTTTTTACAATACTATAGTAAAACACAATGTTATACGTGTTCTCAAAGATAACAGCAACTGCTAACCGAAAGTTGGTTGGTAGTGGACTACATGAAACTATGGTACTCTAAAAAGGTGCTGAGAGAGCTCTACGTTGATAAAGTCAACGTCGGCCGACTTTAGGTGTTCGCGGAGGTTGGGATGAAACGCGGATAAGGACAGCTCAGCTGCAAAGTAGGAAATATATCGTGAATGAGGGTATGAATGAGGGGGTTGAGAGGAATAAAAGTGAATGAAGAGATGAAACGCAGATTAGAGGATAAATGCGGATGAGAAAATAAAACGCCGATTCAATTATTTTTGAGTGTATTAAGGCTAAAAAAAACTCTAAATGGTGACGTAAGTAGGGAAAGATTCTGCCCGCACCAGGACACCGTTTTCCACGTGAGGAAGGATCATTCCCAATCCATCATGGCAGCTATCGTGCGACAATGTTCCAGAGTTGGTTTGCGCAGTCTAGCTTCATTTTCTGTCCGTTCTCGGCCCGTGCAAACGGTTGTCTTGTCTCCGTTGTTGAAAAAAAACATAAAAGTTCAATGGGCAGTAGATTTAAGCCCGAAATACTTCTGCACAAACCCGCAAACAGACGTTGAAGGCAACGCTCAAAGGCCCGGTAGCGCCAGTCAACTCGAAGTTGGTGCTTTAACAAGTGAAAGTGATGATTCTGAATTGATTAATAGCTCCTCCAATGAACTTCATCGTATATCTCAACGACTTGGCTCGGTCAGACATGAAGAAACGTTGCTGCAAGCTTTTCAAGTCATCAAAAACGCCGAAGGTAACCTTTTTTGACAAGCAAAATTTGAAATACTATGATGCAATAAATTAATTTTTTGTACAAGTAGTAGATATTGAACTGCTCCATCTAGCAATCTATGAAATCGTCATAGTTTGTTTTATTTAGGAAAATACTTTAAATGGTTAAGGACGAGTATCTGCAGTTGAAGTGGTTTGGTCAACTTGCATTATTGACTAAATTTTGAATTGGACAGAAAACATAGAATCTTTCACCAGAGCAAGAAAGAGCATCTTGAACTTAGAAAAACTGCAAAGTTAGGTCGCAAAATGTTACTATATTTATAAAAATATAGTCCTATGAACTTTGTCAATTTTCTATATTTGTATTGCATGCAGAAATTGCTACCATTTTCAGCTCAAAAGTGGTAGCAATTTTTGCAGGTAATACAAAAATATACAAAATTCAAAAACTTCACAGGACTATAGTTTCCACATCATACAACATTTTGCAACGACACTTTGCAGTTTTACTGAAGCTAAGATGCTTTGTCCAGCTTTGGTTTGGCGATGGATTTGCCAAAATCAAACTTCAGTCTACAATGCAAATTGTCCATTAGATTCATTCAAACCTGACTCAAACAGATGCTGAAGTAACAGAGCTAAACATCTGTATTCATGAGAAGAGTGTTTTTTTTCTGGCAATATTGGTGTCTATGAAGTGCTTGTATTAGAGAGATGTCTATATGAGAGATATGGCCATATTAGAGGGGTGTCTCTTTTAGAGAGGTTTTTGTATTATAGAAATATTTCTGGAATAAAATCATTTGCAAAGACCTAGCAATTTGTGTTCATACTAGAGAAGTGCCTGCATTAAAAAAATGTCTGTGATACAGCAGTGTTCGTGCAGAGAATTTTGTCTGTATTTGTGTCAAGACTACCTAGGATGAAACATCTTATCCCAGCTGTCAGGGCTGTGCTGAGAATATTTCAATAAAAAATATAGCTGTTATGAGCTCACACTTACTGCAATATCTATACAGTGAATTGTCAAAATTTTAATTGTGCTGAAAGGTGTAATATTGACGTGGTGCTTTTTGTCATACAGAACAAGATGTACCTCCTCTATTAATTTATCAACTGATCAGAAATTGTGGCAAACAACTGTTCACCTGTATGCCAGAAAAACGAACTCAACTGGTAAAAAGCTTCTGGTCTGAATTAAGAGAGAAAGGTATTAAAATTATTATTTGTATTCATGGATAATGCCATCAGTTGCACTGAAACTTTATTGATATGGTAAAGTAGATATCAAACATCTACCAGCTGCTGGTTATGGTTTTCAAATTTTGTCTGGATTCATGGCAATGTTTTCAGGTATCAAATTTGATGTGAGCCATTACAATGTATTGCTATCTGTCTACCTTCAAAATCATCATTCATTCAGTCCTTTGGAAATCTTGGAAGAAATGAAGGGTGGTAGCGTCGAACCTGATCAAGTATTGTGTAATATTTGTTTCCATACAGTAATTTGTCAATGGACAATTTGCATTATAGACTATGTTTGAATTAAACGAAGAGCAGAGAATCCATTACCACAGCTAGCAAGACAGTGATGAATTTAGTCACATTGCAAAGTTTGGTTGCAAAATGTTGAGATTTGTGGAGAATATAGCCCTGCAAAGTTGAATAATTTTATATATTTTTGTTTTACACTCAAAAATATGTACATTTCATCTCAAAAACTGAAGCAATTTCTGCATGTAATACAAGAATATACACTTTGCAGGACTATATTTTTCACATTATTCAACATTTTTCAACCACACTTTGTAACTTTACTAAAGTTAAGATGCTCTTTCCAGCTGTCTTGGTGGATTTACCTAAATCAAACTTTACTCTATAATGCAAATTGTCCATTAGATCTGTTATTCGCTCTGACCAGCTACTATTAGCCATCAAAGTGTGAATGTTACATACAGAAGCTGCAACATCAAATAGAGAAATGGGGTACACTTATATTTTGGCAGGCTACCCAATGCCTAATTTTTTTTGGTTTTAGAAGTAGTTAGATAACAATTTGCTCACTACCTTTAGACAACGTTAGTGCTTTTCATCCAAGCTTTCTGTGAAAATGGTGATATGGTTGGATCACTGTAAGTTGCAAAATGTGAAAATACCCAAGGATCTGTAGCACAGATTTCTAGTTGTGGCTTAAATCATTTTATATTACTTGCCACAGGTTATTATTCCTAGTTCTGATTGGTCAGTTGCTTAGGATTTAAGATTATTGTGCAAAAATCTCCACACTGTATTTGATTGCTACTAGTACTGTTTGCTAATTGCATGGAAGGTAGTGTAAAGTAGTAAACAACATTCAATTTTGTCTTGTTTTTTTGTATGCAGTGAAATGTTAGGTATGATGAAAACCCTTGAGATTCCAGTCACTGAACAAGTTTATGCTTCACTTGTTACTGGATACAGTAGAAGTGGGTGGGTGATGGTTGTAGTTACAATTATAATGACTTCCTCAAAATAGCAAATGCACTTAAGGTGGCTCCCTAGAGTTTTATCTCGGGGGGTATTTTGATCGTATAAACAAGTAAATTTGAATGCCGAAATAACATTTTGGTCGCGAAACAAACGTTGAA
>JAODVQ020353251.1:0-11634 GCA_025400075.2 Phenganax stokvisi | reverse complement strand
TAAAGCTAGTGCAGATTGGCCGTGTTCATTTTTACGACCCGTAATCACTCTAGCACTCTACGACCCGTAATCTTCGTAGCAATGCAACTGCTTGGCAGAGATTTACTGCCTCTAGAAATGGAAAGCTTAGCATGCAAATGGGCTGTCTTAAACAATGGCGCAGTTTTGTCCACAGTGCTGACAAGATTGGCTGATAGTTCTGCAAAGTATTGCCATAATTGTGGAATCCAGGTGCATGGTAAGCATAAATTTTAAACTAAATGTTATAGAACTATTTTGTTTTTTATTAAGGGATGCAGGTAAAGCCTTCTGAGGAAATTTCAATTTGGAAAAGAAATTCAACCAATGCTCATATGATAGAGATACATATTGTTATCCACGCCCCCCATGGTTGAAGAATTTTAAAAATGCCAGAAAAGAGAGGAGTGTTCCAGAAAGGAGGGAGAACTTAATTCAAGTTGAAAATTCTACGAGAGTAGCTAGACTTTCCCTTGGCAGCTCCAGAGAGGAGGGTTAACTGATGTTGGAATTTCCAAGAATATACGAAATTCTGTTTTGGAAATTCCAGTGACAAAGGGCTTCTGAAATTGAGGTGCCTCAACCGGGGGGAGATTGCAAGTAAAAAGTGCATCAGCCCATCAAATTTACGCGTTTCATATAACTCTAATTCCTGGTAAGGCCTTTGTTTAATTTTATATTCTGGCTGGAATGCACGCTGATTATCTTTTCCCCAACTCTTCTGATAGATCACGATCACAATCAGGCTATAAAACAAGGATGAAAAATCTTGAATGCGGCGTGAAGTCTAATTTGTTGTTTTATATTTGGCATAGTTGTTGCAGACTCCACCCTCACAAAACCAGTAACAAATTTTTTACTACTTGAAATTTAATTCGTGCACATATGGAATAAAACGATCAGCAAAAATATTTAAAAAATCACTAAACAACAGTTTTTTTAAGGTATTTGTACGATTTTCAGTGCTTAGTGCCTGTTTCACCGAGGAAATATACTTGAAAACTTACGTCCTAAATAAGACGTGAAATTTGCTTTTGGCGTCCTGAAAATCGCTGAGAAACGTCGCCACTCGCCAGTAAACAAAATGCCACATTTTGGCACCATGCCATCCACGTCCTCTTTACGTTGACGTCCTCGATTTAAATCTGTCTAATTCCTTTTTCAAGAGCACTTGCGAGAAATAGGGCTGGTCAGACGTCATCAAAAACGGTTACGCGTTTCTCTATTTGTGGAATGAAAGTTTGGGGGTAGAAATCAAAGAAATCTTAATCTAATCTCATGTACATGTAAACACTTGACACACATACCACAGTCTTTATTATTTTGCGATAAGTGCAAAGCTTTAGAAACATATCATTGTCTATTCCTGTGTACTTTCCACGTTTAGGTAAGTAAACTTTTTAATTTTTAAGTTGCTTGCTGCAAGTATATGATTGAGAAGTGACGTAACGGGTTTTTTTGCGAAATTTTGATTATTTTTTCCGCTTTTGGTCGAAAAAACTGTTGTTTGTTTTGGTGGGCACTGGTCTGCCTGAATTCCCGTACGCCACTTTGTGAAATCATAATTACATGAAATCAACAAATTGAGAATCTTGAAATGAAACTGAATTCGGTCAGTTTCGAAATCAGAAATCACTAGAAATTTATCATTGTCCATTCTTGTATTATTGACCTCTAGGTAAATAAACTTGTAAATTCTTAAGCTGTTTGTGGCAAATATGACTGAAAAGTTGTGTATATAGTGGGGTTTTCTAGTGGGAAATACAGACGCAATATATTAGTAATCTTAAGATGAACTCGAAAGCAGTTAAATTTTAAATGAGAAGTTACAAGACACCACCAAAATACCAACGAGATTGCTCTTTGAATATATCATCAGATAATATTCTATATATACCTCATTTCTATAGTCAATAAAAACCATTTCAAACGTCGAACTTTAAAGCAGCTGAATGAAATGGAAACAAGACATATTGGCAGGCGCTAACTTGAAGAGTTCTGATTCGTTTTTCTTTTTACTGAGTACGGCAAAAAGCGTGCATCAATTAAGCTTTAAACGGTATTCTACAGTTTAAGTTCATTTCCATGCACGGTTGTGTTTATGTGGTAGTTAACGAAATGCGCGTCTAAAACGGCATAGAAAAGCAGGAACCCAGCTCGCATGTTACGTTGCTACAACGTTTGGCGAACATTAATATTTGGTTCTTTAAATGTTATGTTCAACGTTGTATGAATGTTAATTTATCGACTTCGCTGGACGTTGTATGAACGTCTGATCTAACGTTATTGAGAACGTTAAATTAACGTTATACATTAACGTTGTAAGAACATTTAACTAGAATCTTTGGGAAACGATAACTTATTTCGTTAAAATTTATAGAAAAATCAATGTATTTTATGGACATATACTGTTTTGCGGGCTCTACACGCAAACACTGAGAAAGTGAAACATCATTTACCTTAGTTATAGCATGTTTCATTTGTTCATATAAACTTCTGTACAATTTCAAAGATCTAACAATATTAGGTTTGTGTAATATGGGGTATATATTATCAAAAAAGGCATCTATATCTACATATACCAGTTCGCACGCTATATACATTTGAGACTTACAGAACGAAATACGGCAAAAAGTATTTAAGCGTCAATTAAGCTTCAAATGGTATTCTACAGTTTTAGTTCATTTCCACGGTTGTTTTATGTGGTATTTAACGTTATGCGCGTCTAAAACGGCATGGAAAAGCAGGAAGGCTACTGATCAAAACATTTGAAATTTTATTCTTTAAAATATTGGTAACTTTCTTCAACCAGCATCAAGGAAAACTATAAGAGACCAACTAGTTACTACTTTCTAAGGATTTCCCTACATCTATTAGGCCACAAGTTCATCAGTTTACTGTTATGTCGTCATGGCCTCTTTTAAAGAAATTTCATTTGATTTGACAATACAATCAACCATGAACTCACGAATTTGATACACAGCAAAACATGACTTTCAATATTTCTTAAACAAGGAAAGAAATTTTCATTATGGAAACAGTTTTCTTATTTTAGGAAAATATTTCTAAATAAGAACGTTGATATCTTGAAATACGAAATCTTATATTGACAAGAAAATTTTTCTTACCATGGGATTTCTGAAATCAATAATTTTATTCGTTTAGCAAGAAGGAATTACTAAATTTGAGAATTTGTGTCTTAAATCAAGAAATTGTTTGTTATATAAGAAAAATAATCTTGCCAAGAAATGCATTTTCTCATTCTTAGGGTATATGATTTGCAAATTTCGACAGAACTAGAATGTTGATAATTTCCGAAATTTCGGGTCTTGTGTTCCTTAAATTTAAGCTGGAATTGTGCCATTGTAAACCATAGTACAGTATTATGATATGGTATAATATTGAATGAGGTAACTAGACTCCTTCTTTGTTGTTTACAGTGTCAAGCAAGTGATATTCAGGAAAGATGTTTGACAATATAGAAGACTACCTATCTCCCAGAAATTTCAGCATCTTTGCATACTTGTGTCTGATTATCCATATTCATGTTGGAGTTATCTTTACAGCAATTACAACAGCTCTGAGACTGGGTGAGATGGAAAATTTTAGTTGCGCAGTCAACACTATTTATCAACCAACCAAAACCTATGTCGAGAAGGAATGTTTTGCGATGTATGATGAAATGTACAACTCTCCAGTGAGATTTTCCTCTTTTGTTCCGATCAATTTCGGTTCATTTCTTGTCGTTAGTATCGCGTATTGCTTCTTTGTCAGCTTACATGTCGACGAAATCGAAAAGTTGTCAAACGAAAGTGAAAAATCCAAAATTTTTGCCAAGAAAAAGAACAAGAAACAAAATAGAAAGTCTTTTTATGTTTTTAAACTTTATTTGGGTCATCTGGTGTCTCGTTTTGTTCTTGGTATATTATTCATCATTTTGCAGCAGACGTTGTATCCCAGTGGTTTTGAAACGGAGTTATATTGTGTTTACAAAATATTGCCCGAAGCTGGCCGAAGTATAACAGCTCTAAAAAGCGAGGGCGTTGATGCATCAAATGTGACGTGTAAACACTTTTCTGCCAGGGGAAAACAGAATTGTGGAACAGTGTTGTTTGTGTGCAATATTATATCAGCCATGCTTGCCCTGGTAGAAGCGGTTTATCTCATTCTACATAGGTGTTTTGATTCTTGGGGTTGTGATTTGGAGTTTGTTCTAGTATATTTTCTTCAACAGCAGTATGATCGTGAGAAAAGTCGGTTATGTAAAGTAGCCCTCGATGATTCTAGCTTGACAAAAAGCGAGATTTACAAGAAAAAAGTTTTAGAATCTTATTCCCTTACACCAGACATAAACTATGGACCAAACACAAGTTTAGATGACATGTTTATTGATGTTGTTATTCAAACTGGACAAGCTCCTCACAAGTTTTCAAAAAACATGGACAGACATGAGATCTATGATGTCTATATGAAAGTTCCTGACGACTCAATACGCCTAGAAAAAGTTAACGACTTATTTTATCCCCACAGTGATACAAGAGGGAAACTACCTCGAACCATTTTGGCACTCGGACGACCAGGAATTGGAAAAACTGTTTTAACCAGAAAAATTATGCGTGATTGGGCTAGAGGAGTTGATGCATTTTATTTCGACAAACTAGCATTTTTCTTCAAATTCAGATGGTTCAATTTTGAAGAGTTACAAAATCTAACACTAAGAGAATTTCTGCGCTTTGGATCCGAACTGGAGGAGGACGAATTCAAACGTCTTTTGGATGAGATTTCCAGTGAATCGAAGAACTTCATTCTTATCTTTGATGGTTTTGATGAAGGTGTTCGCAATCTCCAGCAATTTCAAAATTGTTTGGATAAGGCAAGGAAGTGTTCCAATGAACCCGATGTTTCGATGTCGGCAATGTTACTCTTTATCAAATTAATGCTTGGCCAATTGCTGAAAGACGCCACGATATTGGTTACTAGTAGACCCACTGCTTGCGAGTTTTACTCTAAATTTACTTTTTCCCGAGTTGTTGAAATTCTCGGTTTCACTTCTGAAAAAATTGAAAAATATGTTGAAGCTTTTTGTGTCAATAACAACAGCCTTAATCTAAAACCAGAAATATGGACTTATATCGCATCATCATCAGAACGAATGAACTTATGTTACGTTCCCGTGAATTGCTTCATTGTTTGTGTCACCCTATTCAACCGTCTCAGCAATCTAACCAATGACAGTCCTCTCCCCACTACATTGACTGAACTGTATGAAGAAGCTTTAGTGTACTTCAACAAGTACCACGATCGCAATGAAAACGATAATGACCTAAAGGAGCTCCAAGATTTGGCGTTCTTTGGTGTGGAAAATAACATGCTTGTATTTCGTGGCAAGTTGGTAAATGAGAGAAACAAAGAGTGTGGATTAATGCATTGTTTACCCAACCCAATTTTCCATATTCAAGCCCAGTATTGCTTTATTCATTTAACTATGCAAGAATTCCTTGCTGCAATGCATATCGTGGAAACAAAAACACCGGAAGAGATCAAGCAGTTTATTACTAGTCATTTTAAAGAAGGCAAATGGCATTTGATACTTCAGTTTCTTGCTGGATTGTTGGGAAGGAAAATTAAGATATCTAGTCAATACAGCTGTTGTCTTCTACCATTTACGGAACGTTTCAGAGTTGATACTGATGTTGTTAATGTTGTATGCCCGCTTACTTCTGATATAGTTCTCGGCATGAAGTGCGTCAGCGAAATGGAGAATGACGGAATTGTAGCAGAAATTGCTGCGACTTGGCCTTTGAAAGCTGTTACCAAACTACGCACGGCAAATACATGTACACTTTCTGCTAGTGATTGGTCAGCTATAGTGATTGTCTGCAAGCATTTGAAGATGTTAACCGCTTTTGACATCAGGGAAATTAGTTTGGATTGCTTGGTGGAGGTCACAAAACTGTTACAAGAAATATGTGTAAAAGCGCTTGAATTAAGTGCTTGTGAGTTTGAAGACTTTGGGTTGCAAAATATCCTCGATGCGTTGAAAAGTGAATGTCACTTAGATCATAAACATTTTGAACTTACTAAATTAAACCTTCTTGGAAACAAGATTACTGATATTGTTTTATCACAGTTATGTCAGTATCTCAACGTTCACGGAAGTGGACTACAAGAGTTACACCTTGGTGTAAATAAGATCACCTCAAGTGGCATGTCAGAGCTTAATGGCTTCCTGAGTAATAAGGCTTGTAGTCGACTGAAACTTCTTGACATTTCTCAGAATCATATTGGTGATGATGGTGCGTACAATTTATTTCAAGCGTTGTTTAAAAATCAGTCTAAACTTTTGACTTTAAACCTTGCTAATTGTCGTTTAACCAGTGAATGCGTATTCTTGTTGACAAAGGTTCTCGAAAGTGAACATTGTGACATAACTAACTTGTCGCTTAGCTGGAACAATATAGGCGATGCAGGTGTACGTATTTTGTGTAAGGCATTTCAGACAGAGCATTGTAAACTTGCTTATTTGAATCTGTATCACTGTTGGTTAACAGACGAATGCATGCCTTTCTTACGCGAGGTCCTTGAACATGGACAATGTAGCCTTACGAAATTAGAAATTAGCGTTAATGAGATTGGTGATTGTGGTGTACGTATCTTGTGCAAGGCTCTTAAAACAGAGCAATGTAAGCTTGCTGAGTTGTGGCTTGGTATATGTTCGTTAACAGATGAATGCATGCCTTCTTTATGCCAAGCTCTTGGAGATAAAAATTGTAAATTGACTCAGCTTCATGTTAGCGGCAACAAGTTCACAGATACGCATTTATTGTCACTCTCGGAGGTTCTCAAACTTGAACATTGTCCTCTTCGATATTTGGATATCAGGAAAAATGGGCTTACTGAGGAAGGAGAACAGTTGCTCAGAGATACGATGGTTTTTGTGCATTGTAAAGCTAGAGGTTTAAATATAGATCTTTGAGGTGCTAGATGGGCGGACAGAAAGGATGCATGGGTTGTAGATATTTCGAAGCTTCATGCTCCGTAGAAACTTAGGAAACGAAGACTTAGTATTGATGATTTGAAGGTTTGAAATAACTGAAAGAAGTTTCAACCGTTAGGAAAAACGTAATGGAAACTTACACAGTCTTGCAAAATATGTATGATTCATGAAAATAAGTGAAAAGAAATACTGCGTGCTTATTTGGTTGGTATCTGTATACTGTCACAGTATAGGAAACAACCAGTAGAGCCACTCAGCATGAAAAACCGTGACCGTGTTTACTGGCTGCCAACGCAATTATAATTTTGGTAGCCAGTAAATTGCTGCCAGTCAACTATAAAGTTATATTTTGGTCTGCACAAGACGCCTGGGACCAAGAGTAAAAAAGACTCTGCATATTGCGATGTGCATTTAAGTAAAGCTTCAAAGAATATGTTCTTTTTTTCATCTTTCTCATCAGTTACAGTGTCAGAAAATACAGTGAACTCTCTCTAAAGAGGGCACTCTCTCGACCAAATTTATGGTCCGCTTTTTAAAGGTGTCCGCCTTGAAAGGCCTAAGTAATCTGACATCCAGATGTTTAAACAAAAACTAGAGTTTTATTATTTTGCAAAAAGAAACCATGCAGGAACACAGTCATTACGATGCGTTGAACAGAACAAAATATTTTAATTCAAAACAAATGCAAATGGTGAGTGTACTGAATGTTAAGATAACCAACCCTGCTAATAGAAATCAGGACAGTGGAAATATGAGGAAAAAAATTACAAGTGACGATACCTATTGTAGAAAGAGACTGAGGATTAGTTGATTTGTGAAATAAAGCTTTTTATCGTTTTCAAACCCAGAGTCTTGTATCATCTTTAATGTTAAAAATAGCAAATACTTAATTATTACGAGTTTAACATGTATTAAAACGTATAGAGATTAATAATATTGCCGCGCTGCGAAGTTTCGTAAGCATCCAGTGTCTGCTTTGAGAGGTATTTTGCACAAAAAGCGCAAGAACAAGCGCCTACGTCTGTCTTTGAGGGCTGTCCACCTTGAAGAGAGTTTCTTTATACAGAAACAAGTGTAAAATGGGAGGCATCAGATGAATTCCTCGCCTTAGAAAGGTGTCCGCTTAGAGAGGGTTCAATCTATTTCGCATATAAATACCTCAGACACCAAGAGCAATCAGTTGAACAACCAGCAAGCCGCGGGAATACGAGCTTTGAAATCCTAGTCAAGTCTGAGGTCGAGTATTTAAATTGACTTCTATTGCTCATCAATTAAATATGCAATTTTAAGATACTAGCACCTTGAGAGTACTTCCTAGTAATACGTTGATATTTGTCAAAATACTAGTGGTTTGAGAGTATTTCCAACTGCTACTACTTTGAAATGTTCTCCAACCCCTAGTGCGTTGAAAATATCTCCTGCTACTATAGTGTCTTTGGGTGCTGGAAGCAACGTCCTCCATCTGGGGGCAGCTTTCTGGAAAAGGCACTTTTTTCCAGTCATGGTTTTATTCATTTCATTGTGGAGCTTGGAGCTGACAACATATCAAGCTACCTATCAACGACGCACAAACTAGTACGACAGCACTACGGGACCAGCCACAGTCAAAATGAATTTTAAAGTCCAATTCGGATTTAAAGAAATCTGTAGTCATTGAAAAAAAACTTTATAACGAGCATAGCTCAAAGATCTATTACGATATCATATTTCTTTGACTTATTTTGTCTCGTGAGTAAAATATTGAATTTAAAGCAATTAGAGCTGTCAAATACAACGGCTACGGAAGAGTTTGGAAGCGTCAACATTTTTCGTACATATTCCCCCCTGTATTTCGGTTATTTTTAGCGGAACATTTTACTTCACGGACTTTAAATATCAGATAATTCTCGTTAAAAATGAACGGTGATTCTCTTTTCCTTGACTTGTTTTTAGCAGAGTACTTTGAGCCTAGGGACTTGGCTTATTTGCTATGTACTGCATACGGATTCGCACGGTGGCCCGTAAGTACAATACAAAAAACAATTACTCCAATGCAACATTAATGTTTCTAGAGCAAATTTTATCTTTACAGAGCAAAATCAATGTTTCCCAATGCCTACTAAATCATAGCAATGTCAATTAAAAATCTTTCAATGCCAAAATTCACAGCGTCTCATTGCAAAATCTAAATCTTGACGCACAAAATAAGTTTATCCGATGCAAACGCAGGCTCAAGCCTTATTGCCTGAGGCATTGTCGTATTTTGTAGAATATACCGTTTTCTCTCTGTTAAGCTGCCCGGGGGGCTTATTCTTTTCAGACACTTTTGAGGGGGTTATTAGAGAGGAGGGCTTATTTGAGAGGAAGGGCTTATTTAGTTATCCATAAAATCTTAGATAAGTTTTTGCAAATTGTAAGGTATTATGGTATTATAAAAGAACAAAATACAAATCATCACAACAGCAAGTTTTAATGTTTTCAGCAAAGGAGGGGAGAGCTTAATACAGAGGGAGGCTTAATATATTTCTTTCTCTTAAAAGGGGGGCTTATTGGAGAGGGAGGCTTATATAAGAGTGGGGGGCTAAATAGAGAGAGTATAGTAACTTAAAAAATATATTGGCAAAATAGGCAATTTTTAACTTGAGAAACCCAGGCCCAGGTGCGAAGGTAGTCATTTACACTAGTTTATAATGACTTCAAGTTGGTCTGTATTCGAAAGCAGTGAGGTTGCCTAAAGTGCATCTGAAGGTGAAACATTGGGTAAAGTTTACGGCCGATATGCATTCCTCCAAACGGCTTCTTCAACTTGAGCTTTTGACTGTAGCATTTTACTATTCCATAATAAACTGGGGCCTTGTTGCTAATAAGCCATAAATTCAAATCAGAACACTACGTTAATATCTAACGGTCTATTTTTTGAGATCTCTATACATCAGTATATATAGAATTATTATGTTTTATATTGAGAATAATATTAATAGTAACAACATGCATGTGCTGTGCAAACCAGCAGCAGCGCAGTGCAGAAGTCGGTCCCAGAACATTGGACACCCCCCCTCATATTTTATTTGAATGTGCGCTCCTGTCTTCAACCTTCAATATTTGTAGTGTTCCTTTGATGCTTCCAGCATATCTTGTTGTTATAGCTTTAAGAAATATATGCTCATTTTATGTTCAACCGATATTTCTTTCATCTTAAGTTGAAAAGATAAACTTGTAAAAGAAATTGTCGCCGCAAGCCTCATATGAGACATGCAAATTTTCGTGGCGGCCATGTGGTTTTGTTTTTCGCGTCTTTCGTCGTTTTATGACACCAAAGCCAAATCGAAATGCTTTCCACTTGTGTTTAAGTTGGTTCTAATAGAAATAAGTATGAATTAAGCAGTTGTTTTGCACCCCAGGGAGCAAAGCAAAAGGCAATCCAGTTTTCACTATACATCTTGCTGATTGAATACGAAATTTTGTGTAAAATTCAGTATTCCTATTATTTAATCCCTATGAGTAATACGAATTTCCTACTTTTCTTTGTGTTTTCAATAATTTTACTACAACGTGCAGAGGTGCAATCAGTTTCAAAAGTATGTGGGACACCCACAGTTTGCCACGATAAATCCTGCTATGGATATTCATAGCTATATTTTCCATTCTACCGGCGCTCCCCCAGTCAATGTTTTTCTAGAATATGAATGACATGTTGTACATGCAATGTAGCCAAAAACGAATGCCTAACATTGTTCAGGGGGTGCGGGGGAGAGAGAGAGTTGTAAGAATATTAAGCGTTTGAGACATCTGTCTTAGGACTTTTGAAACTGATTGTACCTTTTTGATTTAAGTATGAAACATTAGCATAAGAGATGAAAACCGATGTGGTGGTGTGCGACATTTATGAATAAATGAGTAAAAGTGCATTTAGCTATTACAAGGTTTTTTGGAAACACCACGTAATTGTTTTTATACAAAGCTTTCGGTCCGTAAGCCCAGACCGTCATCAGTACAAAGCTTGATGCTTTGTACCGAGAGTAGAAAAGCAACCACATTTACCAAGTCATACAAACCATTAAAAAATTTTTTAAAGAAAGAAAAGTCCATCAAGTCAAGTCTGGCGGCGGTCTGGCACAAAACAACGTAAATTAGCAATGTAATACACGATTTGATCTCCAGACACGCGTGCCTGGAGGTCAGATTTGGCTTCACCTGATCATAGGCGATTGTAAATGCGCGTAGCCTTCCATCTATTTTAGTCCTATGGTGCGGGCTTACGGACCGAAAGCTTTGCATAAATAAATTGTCGTGGTGTTTCCACAAAACCTTGTATTAGCATGAAAACATGTACATTCAAATAACTTATTGAAAGTACATTGTAAAACATACCACGCGCACCGATTCTTCGACAATACGATCAACTTTCAAGTTTCCTCTTTTATACATGTCATGTTGCCAGCATAATAGTCGTATATTTCTTCCTGAGAGCCCTCTTGTAACTTCGGGAAAACTTTGCTTTAGCATGTCGCTGATCATACGATCAGCATATTTTTACTTTAATTTGTGGCAATATTTGTCTCTAAATACTCCATACTGCTACAAACACTGACCTTTAAGTAACCTGGACTGAGTGCTTGGGGTCAAAATGTGTCCGCATC
>JAODVQ020353143.1:0-11634 GCA_025400075.2 Phenganax stokvisi | reverse complement strand
ACACTAAAAGGAGAAAAATCGCAGCAAAAATCGCCCGTGTGAACTGGCCTTTAGATTTCTGGAAATAACGCGAGGTGAATATTTCGGGAAAAAACCCCGAAAGAAAGTTGTGTTTATGTCATTCCCGGTTAGTATATCGATGAAGTTTACTATGAAAAGATAAAATGCTATTCAAAGATTAGAAATATGTATATATCTCTGAAATACGTGTAGACATTTTAAGGTGGTCACAAGGATGATGAGCGATCTATTAGAGCACAGTAACTTGAAGGCCCGTTAACACAGGTGATTTTTGCTGCGATTTTTCTCCTCCTAGCGTATGTAATCGAGTAGTTTGACTTGCAAGTGCATTAAAAAAATTGTTGCTCCAAGTATATTTGCCAGTTATCCACTCTATCACATCGTTCAAAAACGAGAAAAATCGCATCAAAAATCGCTCGTGTAAATGCGCCTTAAGGATGAAAAGAAGTTCTCTTATTACTTACCTTCAGTTTTTCTCCTTTGATTCGAGTGTTTTCGTTTTTAACATAATTTAAAGCAGCTTTGAGCGAGTCCACCTAAAAGAGATATTTAAACTTGCGTTACACCTAGGTCAAACGTCGCTTTTTTCAAGAGCCAAACTTAATGCAAATGAGCTTAAACAAATACTTTAGGACATATGCACTAGGTTCGGCCAATGAGAAGAGCGACGCGTTTGACCAAGGACTTAATTAAAGCACTACACACTTGACGACGATCTGGCCACTCTTGTGGCCTAGTTTTAGAAGTAACATAAGCAATGACCGATAAGTCACCTGGACTGAGCACTTGCATATAACGTCAGTGTATATAACGTATACAAGCAAGGTTTTACAATAACAGAAAATCGTATATAATTGAACTTTGAAATTTCCAAACAGTCAGAGGTCAAGTAGTGAATTTCAGAAATGCGCACCTGTCGAAGAAGAACTGGTGAATCCTTGATTACAACTTGCACAGGTTCCCCAGAAGATCCTGAAGCACCCCTGTTTCCACCAGCACCACTCTTGCCAGCGGCACCTGCAACAGATATAATGTTAGGTCAGAATAAACAACAGATAAAATGTAATATTTGTTTTTATAAGAAACTGTATTTGCTTCATCACGAAAACAATTGTTGGTCCTCAGTAAGGTGAATAAGCTTGTGCACGAAGATCACAAAGTTATCGAACGACTTTTGTCAAAGTCTTCAAACTATGTCTATCTCTTGTTACGATAACTAAACGGTGCGCGAGTTTGAATGAACATTAGCTAACAAAGAGAATAAGCATGACCAAATTTCCAAGCCATATCTTCAGTGACTGTAGAATAATTTAGGTCAGTAGTATCAAGCACAAACAGCTCTACAAGATATGGAATGTTGGTAAAGTGGTTCGGTTTGCATGCAATACAGCCAACATTATCGTATGTCCAACAAACACAAGGAATTTTGATTCCAAACTCACCGGCCACAATCGCGCCAATGCCTGAGGTCTGTCGAGCTAGATCTTGGAGCAAAGATTTCTTTGATAAATTATCCAATCTTTTTTTCAAATCAAGTTTTTCTTTCTCAAGATTGTCGATGTCTGCTTGAAGAGCATCCATTGTTTCCTCATACTCGCTACAACAGAATTAAAGACTGCATTTTAAACCATGGACAGTGAAAATACTTGATACGAAATGGTCATGTCAGATTCCGTTGAGAATTTTGATTGGCCACGATGTTTTGCAACTGATCACTGCAACTGATTGGTTGACGTTAGCCAGTTCACCATCGACTTTTCCAACTACCCGTGGATCAACCCTTGTTATTTTATGATTGAGTCGGTTTTCTTTGATGTGCCGCAGGCTGTATATACCATACAGCGCTTAAATACGAATTAGTCAAGAAATGAAAGGAAAAAATAAAAAACTATTTGTCCAAATGAGAAAAATTTGACAAAACTTTGTGCGAAAACTTCTCTCAATCACAAATGAGTAAGATAGAGCCCTCGTTCTCACGCTTCATCTCCTACTTGCTAGACGCACTTTTCCATGCGGTTTATCCTTAAACTTTTAAAAAAGTTCTTTTTGTAAAGTATCAAGAGAAAGGACATACCGGGATTTCTTCTCCAGTTCAGCATTAGTTTGTTCTAACTTCTTATTCACTTGTTCAACGCGAGCGTCAGCTTCTTTTGAAGAATTATCAAGTCTCTTCTCCAACAAACCAACACGAATATTTGCCTGGGTGACTTCCTCGGACTGTAAAGCACAATTAACAAACAATTTATAGCAATATATTGACAACTATTGCAATTAGTTTTGATGAGAAATTACAATATACAGAATATTTCCCAATTCTTATAAAATTCTTCAAAGACAACACTTCCAGTTTAAGTTCGGGCTCAATGCTTGTCTCGCTATGAACTTGACAACTGTTTTGATTGGTGAATTAACAGAACAAAACGTAATATAATGAATCTTAAAATTGCGCTATTTTGTCCCTGTAGAAACAAGTCGCAGAACACTCTGAGTCTTGGAATGCAAAAACCTGCTTAAAGCCTAATGAGACTTTCCGCAACCATTTCTCAATAAAGAAAATGTGAACCCTAAATCTCATTTACTGACGCACTAACTGTTGACAAAATGGCTGTATCTCCTGCAGTTCTGTTTCCTTTACGTAGAACAAACCTTCAGTTTTACTGCTCTTCTAGAGTCTTGCAGTTCTTTATCCTTCGCTGCTAGTTTCTCTTCTGTACTTCCTGATTCGGCCAACTCATGACGCAATGCCTTGGCACGAGCAAGGTGAGGTAACTCCGACTGATAACAAACAACATTGTAAGAATTCAAAAAATTTCAGTAGCAAATCGTTTTACTTAAACGACAGTGGTTAATGCATAGAAATTATAAGAAACACTAGCGGGGACACGTAGGGTGAAATCGGGAACGCGCTGATGGAGGGATAATTTAGATCGCGATTGTTCGCCATGCATTAGGTCGGTTTCACTTAAAACCACAAAATATAGTTGTTATATTTGTTGTCTATATCATTTCTGCAATTTTTACAAAATATTTTTAATATTCCACCGAATTTCGGCCGTCTGCTATAATATATTTCTGACTAAGGCGTTATTCTTGAACGCTTTTAAAACTATCGTACTCAAAATTTCGTTTAAAATGTTTGATAAAGATTCCGAGGGGATTCCTTACCTGAATTAAACAAGAAGTCAAAGATTTTGAATCAAACTCAGCTTTCTTTTAGCATTCGAACATTTTATCCCCCCCATCAAGCCCATTTTTCACTAGGCAAAACTTTCCGCGCGGAAAATAAATCTAGCAACGCGATTGGTTCACTTCACGGCAAAACACATTGCTAGCCAATCAGTTTCGTAGATTTATTTTCTGCAGTCACCAGTCGTACTTTTAAAGTAGTGTAGTATCGAATTTTTGTATGTACATTTTAGAAACTTGCTTGACTACCTTTGTTTTTGCTGCTGGTGCACAGTCGTAATCTCCTTCTTGCATTTTGATCAAGAAACTCGAAAGACAACCAATGACAGCATTAAACGCTGAACTGAAAAGTTAACATCAACTCAATTTTTGTAATCTGGCGTATTCCGTCATTTCCATGATAAAGATGTGAGTGCATTAAAGGAAAGGGAAGTCAGTGGAGAAAAGAGAGTTCCATGGTGTATACCCAACTATCCACAGCAATATACCTGATACAATCCTTAGGAGTATCAGTTTCATTTTCAAAAACAAGAGTTGCGACATCCTGGGATATCTCTTCCAGTTGACCACTCAGCAGATGTTCATCTTCTAAAATTTCATATTTAAAAATTCGTTTTACCATTGCCGAGTTAGTTTAAAACAAGTCCATCATATCTTTGAGAATAATTCCGTGATAAAATTTTTGAGCCAACGCATGTCTTCCAAGGCATACTTTTACTGCAGTCTTTTACTTGGTTTAAAGTACAATAAGTAGTGGGGCTACTGTGCATCTGCATGCAATGGAACTTGTATACTTTTGTAATTCAAGTCAGAAACGCACGTTGAAGTACACAGTTTTTCTGTAATTTAATTTTGACAGAATACTGAGTCTTTTCTTCTTGTAGCTCTCACATAATCCAGGGCTAAAGATTTCAAAGCTGTACCTGGTAAAGCATGAACTTTTTCATGAATAATACACATGTACTCATAAACAAATTGCACAGTCTTTTCATAAGTCTTTAGACAGTCCAGAAGAGATTCTTGCACCTTTAAACAAACAGATAGCAAACTGCAATAAAGTGTGGTATTAACAAAATTATCAACTTTTCTCCTAATAACTGTAACCCAAAGTAAACAAATCAGATTAACAGTATCATCGTCATATTATGATAACAAATACATTCTCTATGTTACTGACCCGAATATTTCTGTCTTAGATTACGTTTACACAAGACCAGATTACTCAGCATAGTCACGACGCCGAATTCAACCATGTTGTGGCTGTTTACTTTTGCGATTTCTTGTATTAAAAGTACGTGTTCAATTCTATTCCATAATTATAGTTCTATGATCTAAACTTGTCTTTGAATGGTTGAATTTGGTGTCGTGAATCGTGATTGTGCAAATGCAGTCTCGAGGAAACGCAGCCTTCATCATTAACAATCCCAATCCCAAAAAATTTTGGCTTGTGACCGCAACGTTCAGAAATTAACCATACATTAATCAATGAACAAGATAATGACAATATACCTCTTTTGAAAGTGAGAGCGCACTTGAGTTATCTTGTGGGAGACCTCGACGTTTAATCTAGAGAAAAAATAGGTTGCAATAAGTGTTTCTACGAAGAGAAATTTAAATTTGACTAACACTACCACTCGAATTATTCTGCAGAAATCAAGGTATATACTCTGACATTCCTGCGGGTGAAAACATTAATTAGTACCTTGCGAAATAGTTGTTTGACTTCCATATTCCGAAGTTCAACCTCTGAGAACAGAGAACCCAACTCACTTCCTTCTTCACAATTCTGCAAAAATTTATATTACAATAAGTTCAAATTAAATTGCCTTGGGTCAGGGGTGGATTTACTGAGGGGGGAAAGCAGGGGGATGCACACACCCTCAAGCCTTGGCTTGAGGGGTGCAAATTTCCTCACCAAAAGCTTATGTACCAAGCAAATAAGCAAAAACAATTGTGATTACGGATACAAATCACAGATGCAAAATTGTGATTATGGATGCAGAAAATATCTTCAAACTGTAGTAACAGAATATAAACGGATTGTACTCAATCAAAAGTACGACTAACAATTTAGTGCAATAGTCTGACACTCAACAAAGTTCGACACGGCGAACCCAGAAAGGAGCCACTATAGCCTGACGATTCGTACTCCAAACTAGAGCACTCCCCCCTCCCCTGATCCATCACTGCCTTGGGCCAACTAAAACCGAAAGTACCGGCGCCGGAATGGTGTGTATTTATACTCCGGTGGGAGATTAACTTCTACCATGCTATTTGAAAAGTACAATATCATGCAATATGACGCTAATAAATATTGCCTTGCTAAACGCAATATTTTAGCAAACCTTTCCGCACACTTCCTTAAACTTTGCCAGGCCAATAGAAACTCCATCTGTTCCAACATTAAGTATCTCAAGATGGTCCTGAAGAAACTCAGAACAAGATACGATCTCGTGACTGAAGTGGAAACGAACCATCATCTGTGGTAAAGACAAAAGTATTATGGTTCAGAGACTTCGCCAACGCTTTTGTTTTCATGATATTTATGCAAGCTACTGTACGCGATGAAGACAAAGTGATATGGCTTGTAGCAGCTAAAACATTACAGAGATTTTTTATGTAAAACGAGATATTTCTCGAGGTGCATAGAAAAACGCAAAGGTGTCCTTTTTTCTACAACGTATAACAAAATATATAAATCACTCAAAGACTGCACACTCCGTCAACGTGTGTCAGCAGGTAAGTACTATATATTTTTTCCTAGACGGAAAGGTTTTACCTTAAGGCAGATTTTAGTTCGTATCTCAAGCAATTAGCATTCCAATTCTACTAACATTTATTTAGTTGGTGCTCTACTTACGACAATCACATCTAGATTTCTTGCAAAAATTTGTTCGTTATTGTTTAGGAGATACTGTATTAACAGAGAGGAACAAACAATCAAGATTAAAACTCACAGCGTAGCTGGCGATCGTTTTCTTAAGGGGTTCCATAGGAGCGTTTTCATCAAGCTGAAAATTTGAAATTATATTTTATACAGTTCATTATTAAATATACTGGGAATTGGTACAAAGTGCATAAAACTCCTGAAGTCATCAGGTGAAAATCAAGACGACGTATTTGTTAAAACAAAGAAGCAATGTTTTGCATTCAGAAAATACCAAGTACTGTACTCTTGGGAATGCAACAAAGGCCAAAGTTTTACTGCACTGATAATATTTACAACAAAATATTGGTCGAGTTTATGTTTGACTGCAGTGTGTTTAAAAACAAATACAAAATTACAAACTCAAACATACAGTACCTGACCCTTACGAACAAGACTAATAAAGTCATCAATAACTTTTTCATGCGAGGCAAGCTCATTGTAAGTGCTAACAATTCGATCAAATGCTCCGCTATTGCACTCAGATAGACCTCTGAATATAAAACACAATGAAAATATCACAATCAATAAAACAATAAAGATAGCAACGTGATATGGATACAAACAAATGATGTACAACAATGAAGCAGCACAAAGTATAGCGACACAGTAGACAACACAACGACATGTATGCCGTAAACGATAATACAGTGCAATAAACGACAACAAAAACAAGATATGCCATGTCACATTTAAGAAATCACCATGGAATACTGCATAACAAGCTACAGCACAATGTTTTGACTTTAAAGTGCCTATATATGACCTGTTAGATCTATACGGGTTCGAAATGAGGGCAAAAAATTACTTAATAAGTTCTGCATTGTTTTTTTATTTAATTCGATATTTTCTATGATATTGCGCCTCAAACATACTATTAAAAGAATCTGTGATGCTGGGAGACTGGGAGTCAGGAACAAACATTGTGGCAAGTACTCATCAAGTACTACAAAGCAAATAGCACTTTCATGTGGCGGTCAACAAAAACATCAGTAACTGTAGAAAAAAGGTCATTTCTGACTCAGATTCATCTGCTACTTTTGTCGTGAAAGCGGCATGCTTACAAATAGTGTTCCTGAGTCCCGGGCCTTCAACAGCACGGATTCTTTTAGCAGAAAGGCGCAATATCTTAAAAACTATCAAATTAAATCAAAAAACTATGCAGAACCTATAAAGTAACTTTTTGCGCTCTTTTCGAACCCGTATAGATCTCACAGGTCATATGGGCACTTTAAGTCTATGGGCTCGTTTATACACAGTCGATTTTTGATGTGATTTTTCTCATGTTGAACGATGTGTTAGAGAGGATAACTGGCGAATATAACTGGCCCAACACTTTTGCTAATGCGATCGCCAGTCAACCTACTCGATCACATACGCTAAGAGGAAAAAAGTCGCAGCAAAAATCGCCCATGTGAACGGGCCGTATGTTTCGAGTTTACTATAGAATTATAATGGATGAACGAAAATGTTTTTCGCAATCATTGGTGTGTCTCTCATGGAAATATAATCAGCGATTTCCTATATGATAGTGACCCACACAACCACATGCAGACAACAACCACTGCCAACAAAATAAAGTTTACGAACCTTTCAAACTGCTTGACAAGAGACTGGAATGTGCACAAGTTGAAAATCAAATTTGCAGCAAAATTTGTCTGCTCGCCCTTATTTCCCTTCAGAAATTCAGGATTTTCCAAGCTGCTTGAGATATCAAACTAAAAATGGAAGTTTATCAACTCACAAAGATTCGCCAGGATGAGACTCTTCTCACTGATGAGTTAAACAAGTTTAGTTCGCAAGAGTTTGGTACAGATCTCTTCATTATTACGATGGATGCATTCGTTGTACCGTACCTTCTCCCGTAGTTCTTTTTGAAGAAAATCAAGTTTAAAACTGAGTCTTGGCATTAATAACATCAACAGTATTCCGTCTGAATCCCCTAAAATAGTTAGAAAGCAATTTGTTTTAATACCATACCGGTACAGTATAAATAATAATTGTCTTATTCAAAGAGCAGTACAATTGGATATAGAGTAAAGTAAAGTAGATACAAAGTACAATATTGGAGATCAGCTACAACGACAGACATTCAACATACATGAACGCAAACATATACTGTACCGTACCGTACTGGGGCCGGTTGTTCGTACGCCGTTTAGCTTAAACGGTGGTTAAGTCAGATTTCAAAAACACTCCCACTCTAGTGGGTTAAAAACTTTTCAATTTCGTTGTTTAAGAAAGACATGAATACGATGTGTATTTTGAACTTATACGCCGTTTAAGCTAAACGGCGTACGAACAACCGGCCCCTGTACTGTACTGTACCTGTACATCTTCCAAAACTACCAAATCAAATCTTATGTAATAAAGGTATGCGTAAATGCATAATAATTGCTCGAATAATTGTATTCATTTAAAAAATTTCAATTTCGTTGTTCAAGGAATACATAAATATGAGTTGTTTTAGAATTCATTTATCATGCATTTAAGCCAAACGCGCTTCGTGTGACCGGTCCCTGAAGGTCAAAAGTATGTAAAGCCAGTTTTCCATTACGCGAAAATTTCCGCACGGAAAATAAATCTACCAAACTGATTGGCTAGCAATGTATTTCGCTGCGAAGCGAACCAATCACGTTGCTAGATCTATTTCCCGCGCAGAAAATTCCGCCTATTGAAAAACAGGCTTAAACCAACCTCCTCGTCTGGTAAAAGATTCAGGAAGAAATGATTCGACCATGCCTAGTCGTTCTTTACATTGTTTCAACTCAAATTTCTGTAGTTCATTGTCCATCACCTAAATTATAAGGAAAACACTCATGCACTTCACGACTTGACGTCAAGAAAATATAAACTCAGACCAGGGTCAAACCTTTGCATGTGATTTCGTTTCTGCCTCTTGAATCTTGAAACTGATAATTTCAGGAATAGATCGTTGATCAACAGCCACTTTCTCACCATCCTCACTCTTGTCTTGCAAATTTGTAATCGTTTCCTAAAAACAAATGGTCTTTTTGGAGCATTACTATACTACAAGGTCTCCTCGAAATATATGTCCTGTAACCCAGCTTTATAAAGGATCTTTTATCGGTTGGCCGCGTCAAATTGATGTTGTTGTCCTATACAGTATTATTGTTGGAATGACTAAAGTTGGACTCACCTGAAGTTCAGTCACAAGTTCACGGAATTTCTCGATGGTTTGTTGATGGTCCACAATGCTTTGATGAGCTGATTCTAACTTTCTCTCCATCTTAAATTTACAATGAATTCGAGCCTTAGTCGACTTGACACATTGAACTACTCTATATCTTATATTAACATACTATATTTTATATTGTATATTATATATATATCTTATATATATTACTATGTATATTATATGTATTATGCATTTTATATTAGCATATCTTATAGACAGAAAGTGTGCAGAACGAATTAGAAATTTTTTCTACTAAAATGCTATTACTCAGAGTTTCATATTTACGTACTTCTGTCCACTTTCTGTCAATATTATATACAGTATTATATATGACATATTACAAATTATTGCATTTGTATGATATTTTATATTTATATTTGTACATTATACATTATTCTAAATAAATATATGATCAAAAATAAATAGGATCAGTCTAATCAATAAGATCAAATAAATAGGATCAGTTTGGCGTTTTGAGTAATTTAGGGCAGCATGCCATGTTTACGTCTTTTCACGTACATAAAAGTATCCATCCTTAAAACGTAAAAGTTTATATTTTCCAAAAACACATAGTTTAACAGATAGACACGCGGTCATTTGAAAGGCTAAATCCTAAAAAGGTGACAGTGGAAAGCAGCCCTTGTAATGAAAGAGTCTTCGCTAAAGATAAAATCTTCTGGGGTTACTCAGAGCTATAGCAATCCTAGCAAGCGATTCTAGTGTGTATATTGAATGACGTACTGAAAATATTTGTCGAATATTAATTTGTACGTACCTCGCGAACAGCATTTTCTTTCATATCAATTTCTTCTCTCATTTCAGACTCCGTTTGATTATGACTCTCCTCCAACTGTTCATTCAAGTCTTGCAGTGCTTCCTAAAAAGAAACAGTTATCAGTTTGAAATATAAGGACTTGAAAAAATGAGAAAACTATTCAGACTGCTTTCGTTTACCCTACACGGTAAATCAAACACCGAACCAATCAACATGCATACACAAATCTCCTGAAGTACTGATGCTTGTGTATTTCTATAATGTTAGACGCGATAAGCAACAAACGAAATAAATTATGATCTTACCAGCTCTTGTACAGTTTCTTTTAAAGATTCGATTTCCTCTCCTAATTCTAAATTCTTATCAGTCAAAGTCTCAACCATTTCTTCGGCACCAATAGCAAAATCAACCTAAAAAGCAGCATAGGGTTTCAAAGCATAGAGGTTGTTAAAAAGTTTAACAATAATAAGATATTTGCTATATGATGATGGTGAAAATGACCGCGACAATGTAATTGGAACAGCTGTTGTGTGCAGTAAGAAACTGCAATAGAATTTATAGCAGCAACAATACATCAAATTACCTGCTCTTTCAATTCATCCACCATCGCTTCTGCAGCCTAACAAACAGAAGTACAAATATAAATGATTTTGTTATATCCATTGGAAAGCGACTAAAACACATAGGAAACTATTTCCCAACCATTAATGGCAGAGAAACCGAGAAAAATTTTTTAAGTTCGGAGTGACAATCCAACCCGCTTCTGAAGTGTGAAAAAAGAATAGTCTATAGAAAAGCTTAACACTGAACTAGCGTGTGTGTCCATACTTCAGCTAGGATGAAAAGTTCGCCCGAATCGTAATTCTTCATATGCAACGAGCGTAATTCACTCTAAATATTATTTACCAACAATTCTTGTTGAAATTTATCTCTTTCAGTTTGTAAAGTCGTCATATTATTATTCATATCGTTGAATTGCTTCTTCAGTCTTTGTTGCTCATATTTCTCAGACTGGACTAATTCCCGGAAGCTGAAAACATTTATCAAGCAGAACTCATATCACTATCTGAGAATATTTGTATTTTTTTTGAAAGTTTAAGATCATACGCTTACCTTACTACAGCCTCTTTTAGTTTATTGTTTTGTTCTGTCAATGTTTTGACTTCAGCATTACTTGCTGCTCCTTCTATGCCTGTGATAACGACACAAGGGGAATACGTGTAAGGCACGAGCTGTAATGTGAATGTAACGATGCATACGCGTACCATAAAGTCAACTACGTACGTATGTACAGTAGAAAAATAACGAAAAACAGTAACAAGAACAAAACTAATTCTTGTGGAATATTTACCTCCGTCTGAAACTTCGCTTTTCAGGATTTCCAACTCCAATGAAAGTTCCTCAACTTTTTCTTTAAGACTCTCGTTTTCTTGAACCATAGACTCAAACTGAAGGAGAGGTTATAATCAATTATAGTGATGCACCGATATCCATATCGGCGTATCGGCACTAAAATAAAAATATCGG
>JAODVQ020352821.1:0-11636 GCA_025400075.2 Phenganax stokvisi | reverse complement strand
TTGCTTCGGCCGTTGTCATCGTGTTACCGTCCTACATGCTTAAGGTCCCTAATAACTCTCTAAGATGGAACCTTGTCAGGTTCTCTCTATGAGATCGTGGCTGCCACGGTATTATCTGCTACAACTTAAGTTTTGTAGCCACACCAAGTGCCAGTAGCACAAAAATACAAAACAAAGTTTAGACTTTTGCCTGTATGGGGACACGTTTTCTACTTTGTGCGCAATTGTTGTTATGGCTATAAGACCGGTTTTCCACAAACGAGTGTTTTATTCGCAAAGTGCTTTTTTATTGTTGAAACTAAAAGAATTATCAAAAGGCTACTTCCAGTTGTGAGCCTTTCAGACAAAGGATTCGCACGACTAATTTCACTCGTGGAAAACAGACTTTAGCATATGACCAGCAGAATGCAAGAACAAATTTGTGAAATTGGGCAATTTACAGAAGATAGAAAACAAAGCAGTAGATGTGTATGCCACTGTAAGCAGCAGAATACAATGACCAGGCTGAAAGTAATGTGCAGTATTGTAGATTATTTATACCAAGATGTCAATAAGCATTTCTTGTCTGTAGATGGATGTTGATGGTTATATTCCCATAAGTTTAATAGCAAGTTTTTATCGAGTTCAAGCGCTGAGTCAAGACCAGGATCTTATTCTCAAGGTTTGTGTACCTTGCAAATAGCGGATTAAAAATTAGGTTCCGACACTTTGACACCACTTCTATATTGAGTTTGCAGGTCATAAATATATTGAGCTGAACCAATCTTTTATAAAGATGACAACTGTCTAAAATTAGCTAAATGAAATCTAGGCGTAAGAAGATATATTTAGGGTTTGCCAAAGCCAAGCGTTCGCATGCGTACGTTTTGTTCACACTGGAGTCCATTGTTTTGGGACTAACGATATAGACAATTCTAGAGGGCTCAATTGATTTCCGCATGACAACTAAAATTGCGGTATTTGTTGTCGTTTTGGTTTTGTAAGTCTACATTGCAACCAGCATCACTTTTCGTTTGTGGGTTGATAATTTGCTGCTTTTGTGGGCTTTTTTATGCATGTCACATTTACTAGTAGGATGATTACATGTATGTTATTTAGGCCATGTCTGAAAGTGATAAAGTGGAAGTAAAAGATGGGCTACTAAGGAGTCTTGAAGAACCAACGAAGTGGCCCATTCAAGTCTCTCCTACGCTCACTAGCCCAACTGGTAAGTTAAAGAAACATAATTTCGAAGAAACTCTGTTTATTGACGTTAGCTCATCTGGGTTAACTTGGGTCAATTTGAAAATCGGCAGGTCATAATTAATGCATGAATTTCAAATTAGTTCGATGCATTTGAAATTAGTTAAAAAGCACATGGTACAGGACTTAGAAGATATCAATTTTTTTTAAGCTGGAAATTTTTTGAATATGCGTCTTATTGATTAAATTGTCATTGCTTGCGTAACACTATGCGCGCGCGTATTGCAAGTGACCTACTTGAACCGAAGTTACTTCTACTGCAATTATGCGTGTATAGATTTTTTGGTTACTTTGTGCAGAAAATGAAAAGAGTTTCGAATCAGTTTTATCCAATGAGACAAATGAAAACACAGCGGATAATGATGGTGCACAGACAGTTCGTACTGAGACGAAGGGTGAAGTCACTTTGGACAATAAAACAGGTGTTTTTCCTCTTTAGTACTGCATTTGTTCAAAACTTATTGTACATTATGTATTTAATTACAATCACATTTAGGGTTTGTTACGGTTAGTATATTTTTTATGACTTTCTTGCTGAATTAATTTCATTTAAAAAAAACGAGGAGTATCGAGAATTTTATACTATACCTGGTGGATGTGAACTCACTAATTTCTTCCGTATATTTCTGTATGTCTCTAGAAGATGCATTAACCGAAAGAAATGAAGTGCATGCTGAATGTGAGTGGAAAGAAGTGAAAAGGAAGAAGCCACACAAGAGTCCAGACAAGGTGGGCAGCGTTTGTTTAGAATAAAAGATTTATTTCATGCTGCATTCCAGCATACGATTCAAGTTTCGCACTTCTCACACAGTATCACTGCATGAAAATGTTGTTCGGTGACCTGTCTGAAGGTTTTCCTCTGTCTTTTTGTTCGTGTGAACATTCGAACTTGTTCCTGGTGAAGACATCCTTTTTTCGTATGATAAAGGTATCATCCAAGACGTGTTTGAGTATATCACATGTAAACCTTATAGATCGTAGTCAAGCCTAAATCAAGTGATACTAGCACTTTCGAACAAGAAGAATTGGATTTTAAATTTGATGAAGAACTTGTTGCTATGGGAAAATTCAAGGATTACAAAGACTGGTATGTTACGTACGATAGTGAAACTCATTAGTGTTCGCAAAGGTGCAACTATTGATAGGATCTCAGAAAACTTGGGAACCATCGTTTACATAAGTATCTAGCAGACATTTTAAACTCAAAGGAAAAGTTTCATTCCATACTGTATAGTGTAGGTGATACGGAAGCTCCTTTGCCCTGCGTGAACTTTGTCTTGTGTGTGTACTTTTTGGCAGGTCTGATGACTCGGATGATGAATTAAACGACTATGACATTGATAATATCATGATTGTCACCCAAACCCCACCGGCAGCCAACAAAAAACACGACAGAACTGGAAATTTTGTAACGCGTGCGAAGCTGACTAGCCAATTTGCTAAGATGATAAATGATGGCTTGTATTACTATGAACAAGTAAGGATGCGGTATATCAGTATCTGTACGTAGAACTGAAATCAGAACTAACTCAGTAAACGCATGGTCCAAAGCGTTTGTACTATTTGAACGCTATAGCTTACATTGTGTTAGCCACTTTGGTTTATGGGTATTTTTTACGCATATATAGGTTGTTTTCAATCACGTGATCTTGAGATTTCAATTGACGGACATGTAAACAAAAAATGGCCATCAAAAATTTTTCAGTCGAGTTCACAGATGATTTAGGGCATTAAGGTTCGATGTCTTTTCAATTTGGTGTTGTACAATCTGCAAAAATTGGGAAAAATCGTCAACAAAGTTGTTTGCTTGCCCGTCATTTGGTTTCAATATCAATCAATCGTAAAGTATTTTTCAGTTGAACAAAATGGATAGTTAGTAACGAACTTCCAATGTTTAGGATCTTTGGGATGATAGTGACGATAGCTACTTAAGTAAAAAGGTATGGATATATTTTACCTCATAGTCGTTTCAAGCAGCTCTCACCCATAGATATAGTAGACCAAGATTGCTGACTCGTACCTAGGAAGTGTCTCCTACAAGAAGAATTCAAAATGGCAGCCATTCAGGGTAAATATGTGTGGAGCCTTATGGGGAAAACCATGTTTTTTGCATTTTATTTCGTCCAAATATTTCGGATCTCGCTCGATCGACCTATTTTGGCAACAACTCTTTATGGCCGAGGTTTTAGATGAAAATTGGACAGTTCCGATTAAAATAATTGAAAAATATCGCTTGCCGAAGTTTGTACGACATCGACTCTGGGCAGTTCGAATGATTTGCTTGGGGCTGGTACTTTGCTTGGTACCTTTAGTAGCTTTGTTTAATCTACTTTAAATGTTCTAAGAAATGTTTGAAACATTATTTAGAAGACAAAAGAAGTATTTTACAAGTTAAATTTTCAGTCAATTGGTCACTAATTGAATCTAGTTGACAATTAGGTGCCAATCAACAAGTTTACCTACTGTTAGCTGCCTGTCGTTGATGTTTTGGTCAGGTCAGCTTGGTCGTTTCCAAAAAGGATGACTTTGTTTAGCTATACTGCCGTTTAGACAGTGCTCCTTCCCTCAGAGATCAGAATGCTGGTTGCGTAGACTTTTGCGAACTTAGTTCTTGATGCAGTATATGACTAGTTGCCTAGTGTTATGGAGGGTTAAATCCAGAAAAAAAGCTCTCATGATCACCCTACTTGAAGGATTAATATATGTTTGTTATAGCATCGTAATAATGTCTGTTTAACAATGTTTCTTTTATGCATACACAATACTGTACCTGCGTTCGAGGTTAAGTGCAATGAAAAGTACTATTTGTTTATGACTACTGTTTATGACCAGATGGTTGGTCTAACATATTCGTACTCAATATTTTTATGAGCATTAGCAGTTTTACACTGTTTTGCACACATGACTTTTGCCACTGTATTTTTGAAAAAATACAAAAATCAGAAACAACACTTGATTTACAGTGCCTCTTGTGACAAAAACTTTGCACACTACACTCTAGCACTTTTCCCTGCATGAGACGATGAGAGTTGGGACCTGGTTGAAACGAGTGGTTGAAACCTTTTATATCATGCAGTTGGTGCTACAGTCTCTACAGAATAAACAGAATCAATCCGAACAATCAAAGGCCTCGCCTTGATGAGTAACGTTGGCTGAAATTCCACACACTAAATACAAACTCGGCAGCATTGCATCTATTAGTTTTTGCCTTAGTGAGGAATTGTGTATTTAATATTATATGATTATATAACAAATTTCCCATTCTTCAATATGAAACACAAGGTTTTAGGCTTTTAGCTGTGTCAATATTAATCCCTTGGACGCATTTGATACGAACTGACTGTAGATTGAGCTTGTCAAATACTTCTTTTGTTTGCAAGTGACGTTCTGAACATTTCTTAGAATATTTGAAGTAAAATGAACTACCGCAACCCCAAAACAATGACTTAGGCCAGCGATAATGTCTATAATTCATCCCAAACCGTCCAATCTGCGTCCAAATCCTTCAAAGTACGTATTTGGCATAAAAAGCCATATATTTTCTTTATAAAGTAGTCTAAACCCAAGCAAATGGCTTGACCTGACGAGGTGACGATTGAACTCGATATCATACAAACTTTGGCAAGCGATAATTTTCCTTTATTTCAATTGGGACTGTCCATTTGCATCCAAAACCTCGGCGATAAAGAGTTGTTGCCAAAGTAGGTCGATCGAGCGAGATTCGAAATATTGGGAAGAAGTAAAATGCAAAAAACATGGTTTTCCCCATAAGGCTCTACATATTTTTGCTATGAATGGCGGCCATTTTGAATTCTTGTACGGGACGCTTTCCTAGGTATGAGCAGGTATGAGTCAGCAAGCTAGGTTAGCTAGGTCTACTATATCTATCCTCTCACCTGGCAATAGTAAGCAGTTATATTGACTTCATGGATAAGAACACGTTCATTGTCTACGTGCACTAGGAAATAAGCAGCCAAACATGTTTAATGATTCTGGTGAAAAAAAACTGCGGATCGGTGTTTGTTATTTGTTGTAGCTGTTGATGCAATTAATCAATCACTTGCTTTTGTTAATACCCCGTTTACACTATACTGGATTGCTATCGTAGAGGCTCAAATTTTGCAACTATCGACACTCTGTTAGGATTTTTAATGGTTAAGACACAAAGAAATATATAAAACCTTTCAGCCTAGTTAATACATTTGCTGGTGATTATTGCTCCTTAACAGCAAACGAAGATGTCGTGACGAGTGTATCCGGTATAGTGTAAATGCGGCCGAAGTCTGTTGCCGTTCTACGTGTACGATGTTATATGTCCATTCACTGTCTAGATATTTCAAGTTGTTAAAGGCTGTTAAAATAATTTACGTAAAGTCGTTATTTTGGTAATGCTGATAAATAAGTCGAAGTTTAATGTTTGTGGGCAAACGATAAGTCAACCTCCGATATTGTAGAATTAAATACAATCGTATACTCGCTATAATGTCTAAATATTGTTCTGTACATAACTTGCATCAATGGCTATTTTAAACGGTGTGATTTCAGATCGAGCTTTCCTCTTCTTGGAAGAAAGTGGATGTAATCTCACGAGACTATTTTGATAGTCTACATTTCGACGATCGCCCTCGATCAACCAGCGAGCATATCCTCGTGGATGATAATCAGCAAAGTTTGGAAAACCCTGAACAGTTATCAGAAGTGACTAATCAGCTATCTCCTAGTGCCCCGCCATTCCGGCCACGGACGATGACGGCGCCTGTCGAGCAGTTGTCGAGATCGCTTCCTACGAACGTGCCATGTTCACCTTCACCTACAAAACGTGCGAAAGGCTCCAGAACTCCAAAATATCTTAAAGATAATCAGATTGCGCCCAGGTTCTATCCTGCCATTAGTAAAGAAAATGTTCCCGATGATGGTCTGGTTAGTATTTCTCATTCTGCTCTGAAAGCTTAACAGTTTTCCACTTCATCTGTACCGTCTTCGTGAACACCAGAGCATACCTAACGACTTTAGAACAAAGATACACGCTATGGTATGCAACGATATGATTGAAGTGGAAACGGCCTTATGACGAATTTTATTTATTTATTTATGTATTTAACTTCGCCATTATTCACTCTAACCTTGACATACGGAGACATATAATGCATAAAGAACGTAGATATTCAAATGGCGGGGAACACGCTACAGCTTTCGCCAATTACAGCGGTCCTTTAAGGCCCAGACAAACCGAACGCGATTCCACAACCATTCATTACACTTACTTATATTGGACGTCAATTTAAGGGTGTATACTTTAGAACTATGGTAGTAACTTTGTAAAAAATTGTTTTTCATAATCTAGTTTTGGCTGGTTTTATACTAGTACGGTTTGCCATAACACAATGTTTCTCTAGAATGGAGCTCTACTGGAACTTTTGTTTTATCTCATTTAGCCGAAGAAACGTAAAACGAAGTACAGCAAGAACCCTCCTGTTGAACAGCATGTTGGCTGGATAATGGGTAGCAAACCCTATCCTACAGTGAGGTTAGCAAGTTTGAGCACTTACGCAGTATATCATTCTATATAACAAGTCTACTGTCGGTTGCAACCTGAACGTAGTTGCTGTCGTTTCTGAAATTGTTGGATTACGCGTGCTGCTTGTTTCGGCGTTATCGACAAGCATCGCTAGTTGCTTCAACTGCGTTGCTCTTAGACCATGTTCACATGAAGCCGGGACAACTTGACAAATCATATGAACAGCACTATTGTTTGGTAAACGTGCCGAGACAATTTTTGTCCCGGGGTAAAGAGTTGTCGCGGGACAACATTTTGTCCTGCGATCATGTGAACAAGGTCAGTGCACTTGCAATATAGTTAAAAAGCCGCTTTCGCATCGACCACGACTGAAAAAGTATATCAAATCTTGAAGTTGATTCCAGTGGACTTGAATTTGTTTTGTCGTCAAACACAGGCTTGCTGTTTCTTCTGCTCGACCGTAAATTTGTTTAGTAAGAAAATAGTTAATGTTTGTCACAGTATTAACGTGTCCTTTCTCTTAATTGTTAGTGCTTCCGCTGGGACGTCCCCTGTACACACACCATCATTTCTAGGAGCCACTGCTCCATCTACATCCTCTGGTAACTTTGGGTCTGCGCCTATTTCATTTCCTCACTTCCAACATCCCTCCCATGAACTGCTTAAGAAGAACGGATTTACACAACAGCTTTATCATAAGTTCCGTCTTAAATGCTTCAAAGGTTGGCTATTTTACACTATTACCATGCACAGTAGAAGACAGGATTACATAGTGAATGGAAGGAGATAATTAATTAATTATAGTCATTGCTAGAATGTTACTCTATTGCTACATACAAAGCGGAAATGCTGTTATGGTTTGAGAGATTTCCTTTTCAACGAAACGTTATTCAAAGTATCAATCTTTTTTACAGAGAGAACTAAGACTGGTGTAGGACAATCGCAAGAAATGAACACCTTGTTCCGGTTCTGGTCTTTCTTCTTGCGCTCACATTTCAATCGGTGAGAAATTGGATTCACTTTGTTTTCATTTCAACTGTGTTACTTTCTGCGGCAACGAAAACTTCAGGCAGTAGAAAGTTTCGTTCAAAACCGTTAGAAGCTGTTTGTGAAAAATAATGCAAGTTTGAAATTTTTATTTTACATCAACAGAAAGATGTACGTCGATTTCAGGAAATATGCGAATGAAGATGCCAAAGCGGGATATAGGTATTATACTATCAAGTGTTTTTTCTTTATGGTCCTGGAATGTAGGAATGGTGTCATTTACAACTATATTACTTTTTGATCTTGATCTTGTTATGCTGACTTAAAGGTACTTAAGGCCTATTTTCTGCTTCAAGTGTACTAGCAAATTTAGTAAATTCAGCCCTAAGGGAAACGGTGCCGTAAAGTTGAAGAGGAAAGCGGCGTCTCACTCAAGTCCATCCCAGTAAATGATAGTATAAGTATTGTGCTTCGAGGTATATAGAACCACAGTGATGGAGCCACGGCGTTTTGTGAGCATCAAGAAGGAACACATGATACAACAAGACTTTGCTCAAATGCATGAGGCTGCAAAGTACCAGCATGAAACATTTTGCGCAGAAGTAGCTATGTAACTGTGTCGTATAAGCGACATTTTATGCGAAATATATAGTCACTGTTTAGTTTTTTGATAGTTGTTTACTTTTCTAGGTATGGGCTGGAGTGTCTGTTTCGATTTTACAGTTACGGTTTAGAAAAGAAATTTCGTCCAGATCTTTTCCAAGATTTTCAGGAAGAGACTCTATCAGATCACGATTCGGGTAACTAATGGGCATAGTTAATACCAACATACTCTCAAGCTCTGAATTTCTTCATCATGGAGATCTTGTAGTGAGGGACAACGCATGTGTGGAGTATGGCGGGATTATTTCATAGGAAATGTTCCATAGAGAGTTACAGTTACGATGTGTTGCCACAGGTCACGACTGAAAATTGAACATTGTGTTGTTTTCATTTCAGGTTTCCTGTATGGCTTGGAAAAATTTTGGGCATTTTTGAAGTATTATAAGGTAGGTCTATAAATCTCTTTGCTATCACTTTCTTACGTAGGAGACTAACTATAATCTTGAGCTAATTTAAAGAACGCTCAAAGTAAGGTGGTTAACAATTTACCGAAAACGATATCTAGGTAGTCTCATTTCAAAAACCTCTTAATCAAAGCAGTATCGTCTGTATACTGCGCATAAAATGTCACGACAAAAACGGAAGGGACTTATCGCTTAAATTTTCAAACAGTATCTGTGTAGAGACTTGCATACTAGGTCCTCACATTTTGCATCATTGCCTTTTCTTCTAGGGTGCGAAGATGTTGCCGGCCATTAATCCGGAAATAACCAAGAGGCTACAGAAATACAAGAGAATTGATGATTTTAGAAATGATGTATGTCTTACCTTTGATGCTTGATATACAAGATTTAAAGTCATATTTTTGTAGAGTAGTAGTTTCAGCATCGCCCACGGATGAAGATATAGCTAAACGAATGCTTGTAGTGAACGTGTTTAAACAGATTGTGGGCGTTTTGTGGCGAAGTCCTTTTGGGGAGGAAAGACATACTTCAACGCATGATTAATATATATTTCATCTATTCTTTTTCTCTGATTAAACTCGGTTGAAAAGAAAGCTGTTCTGGATCTTTGCTTGCACTGCGTGTCCGCTATAGCTCATTTTTCTGCACTTTTTGCCGGACTGGTGCGATATGACGAATGGCCGATTCATCGCATTTACTCCATCTCCACCTTGAGTTTTCCCGCGATGTTTATGCGTGCTAACTTTTGTAAACATTTTTTACTTTCTTTAGCCTTTAAATCGTGTTGCCGAAGAACCTGACTTCCCTGGAAGATCAGCGAAGAAAGGTGGAGTGAAGCGTAACCAAGAAACAGGTAAAGAGCAAGAAGTTGAGGGCGGTGAAAGCCATGGTACGACAAATAGACAACGAACAGCAACTACAGGTAGGGCAAAATTGCCTTCGAAAAGTAAAGATCACGTGAAAGATGAGCGTGAAAGTGAGAAAGAACAATCTGAAGGAGTAAATCTACATGATAGAGGGCGTGAAGGAACAACGGGGCATTCGACGGAACATAGACACCAACGCCGTCCTGTTTCAAGAGGAGCAGGGCAAGATCACCATGCAGCTGGACAACACGGAGCGAATAAAGATCAACAGGCAGCAAACCATTTTCAAGCGAAGCATTATAACTCTGCTGCTAAAGATGTTCCAAAAGGCCACCAACAATGTTCAAAAGATAACCACTCTCCTCCAAAAGACTTTTCGAAAAAACATCACAGTTCGTCGCAGGATCACCTTGCTACTAAGGACCATCATCGCGATCAAGCAAAAGATCATCCATCACAAAAAGAACACACATCGTCAAAAAGTCACCACGGACCGTCTAAAGTTCACCATGATCGGCACGGACAATCTAAAGACTATCGTGGGTCATCAAGAGAACAACAAGGCTCATTAAAAGAGCAGCACGTGTCATCTAAACATCAACACGAGTCAACAAAAAGTCAGCACTCGTCCTCGAAAACTCAGCACCCAGCATCAAAAGATCAACACGTACCTTCCAAAAATCAGCACACACTTTCTAAAGCTCAGCACGCACCTACAAAGAGTCAGCACGGACCATCAAAAGACCAGCACGCACCTACTCAAAGTCAGCCTGGAAACGATAGTCAATCGGCTTCAAAACTTCGTCATCCTCCTTCAAAAAACCTTCACCCGGAACAAAAACATCCCCAGGCAAAAGATCATCACAATAGTAGTTTGAAACACCCAATCTCTCTACAAGAGCAACACGGCAAAGCGAAAGAAATTGCACCAAAACAGCATGCTTCTATGAAGACTCAAAAACGACATCACTCGCCATCAAAAGAACGTGATTCTCATAAAGAGCAAGTCAAGAACAAGGAACACGGCGAAGATAAAACTTGCAGAGGGAAAGGCACAAAAACCGTTGAAGGAACCCGCGATATTGCTAAAGAGCAACTTGTACCGGAAGAACAACATCTAAATCCAGCAACTAAGGTTGTTAGCAAGAATACGAAACCCGCAGATACTAAAAAAGATGAGGACGTAACGGACAAGCAATGTTAGAGCATTGATATGATGCAATCAGAACGTTCTTCAGCCCAAAAAGCTTGAACGTCTCATGTGTCTTTTGACGACATACAGCCCGGATAAATGAGGAAATAAAAAACGATTGTCTTATTTTGGCGAAATTTAAAACATTGCAAAAATTAATCACGACAGTTGTTTAGCGAGTAGTGTATTTATGATTTGTATATGTTGTTCAATACGGGAATTCATGCTTGTGAAACAACTATGAACTTGAGATTTGATGAGGAGACGGTTATGTGGAGCACTTGCTGTCACCATTCTTGGCAGGGTATTCGAGTGTTCGGTTCTATGAAAATTCTAAATGTGGAGTTCTTATCTAGATTATTGGTTCCAAGGTACCTTGAAATTTTTGGAATATTGTGCAGCCCGGATATTCACGACCTGACAATTTAGATGTGTCAAATCGCTAAGATTTCGTCTGATCCTAGAATTCGTTGGTTAACAATCCTGCAACATATACAGTCAACCGATAGCAGTGACCTGTTAGTAGAACAGGAAACCACGTATGTCTATCATTAAAACAAACTATACGGCGTGGCTCCACTGAAGCTTGAGCGCAAAGACCACGTACGGTTCCATCGAACATCTGGTTGTCCAAAGTATCCTATGAACGATGCGTGGTTCCCAAGATGATCAATTGTCTATATAGAGTATGGGGAACAACAGCTTGCACTATAAAGGCCGGTTTCCACTTCAACCGTATCGTAGCGTACCGTAGCGTATTTCTT
>JAODVQ020352716.1:0-11638 GCA_025400075.2 Phenganax stokvisi | reverse complement strand
ATTAAGGTCAGCTTTTTTCTACATCTATTGTATGTTGAACACGTGAACATTATGATGTCACTATATGTTACAGTTATTATATAAAATGTTTTGATGACACAATTTATAAACCAAAATTAATACATTACACATGTGAATATGAACACCAAGACATTACTAAGATATTTGTTAAGACATTAGAACTTGAAATGGAGACAATACATCACAAGTTGAGGTTGCCAAGGAAAATGGTACTCACTGATTCCAACAAGAAAGACTTTAAAAACTAATTCATTGTTATGTTTGTAAGAATGAATTACAGGATGACAAGGTTCGAGACCATTGTCATTTCATAGGTATATATCGTGGACCCGCTCAGTCAATGTAATTTGAGACTTAGAAAACCTAAATTTATTCCTGTCATATTTCATAACTTGGAAGGCTATGACAGCCACTTTTTTATAAAAAATCTCGGGGTTTCTGAACATAATATTGACTGTATTTCAAAAACAGCAGAAAAATACATAAGCTTTAGTAAAAGTGAATTAGTAGATACATTTACTGATAAGGACACAGGCAAAGTAATTCAAGTTAAGAGACAACTACGCTGCATTGATTCATTCAAATTTATGAGTGAAGGCTTGGGGCATTTAGTAAATAATTTAGACAAGACTGACCTCAGTAGCTTAAGACTATGTTATCCAGACAATGTAGATATACTTTCTAGAAAAGGAGTATACCCATATGACTACATGGACTCGCTAGAATAACTAGCTGAAACAAAATTACCAACCAAGTCAAAATTTTACTCAAAATTAAATGATCGAGACATTTTGGATCAAGACTATAAACATGCACAAAATGTTTGGGAAACATTTAGTATGAAAACAATGCAAGACTATCATAATTTGTATTTAAAAACGGATGTATTACTATTGTGTGACATATTCGAATCGTTTAGAAAAGTGTGAATGAGTAAGTATAATCTAGACCCCACGTGGTATTACTTCACCAGGTCTCACATGGGATGTAGAACTTAAACAAACAAAAGTCAAACTCGAGCTATTAAGTGATCAAGAGATGAACCTTATGATTGAAAATGGACTACGAGGTGGTGTATCAATGATTACAAAAAGACATGCAGTTGCAAATAATAAGTACTTGGACAACTGTGATCCAGAAAAATCATGTACGTAAGAAGTATACAAACAGAGAGTTCTGCCTCTAGTTGACTACTCAAAATGGCAGCCAAGATTGCACAATCATTTTCACACCCTCTTCGAGCCTCAACAAAAAAAATCCACACCCTCCTTGAGCCTCAAATAAAAAATTCACACCTCAAGTTTAAAAAATAAATTCCACACCTCTAGTCTCAAAAAAAAATTTCACACCCTTTTTGAGCCTCAAAAAAAATTCCACACCTTGAATCTCAAAAAAATTCCGCACCCTCCTCGAGCCTCAAATAAAATTCCTCACCTCGAGTCTCAAAAAAAAATTTCACACCTGGAGTCTCAAAAAAAGTTCCATGCCGCGAGTCGAAAGTATAAGTTGCTATTACAAAAAAAGATTGAAATCTTATTTAAACATTGCAATCTTCGGTTATCCACATCGATTGATAAATTTTAGGACATGGTGAATCGATTTTTAAAAATTCCACTTGTCGTCACTGCTACTCAATCCATTTTATTTATCAAAAAATACTCAAGAATAAAAATATGCAGAAGCCATTACCTTATTCAGTGTTTAATTTAAGAGCTCATTATAAAGCTTATAGAAAAAAATTATACTTAGAAGAAAAACAAAGAAGAAAGGAAGCCATTTTACCTTGTAGCAGTTGTAATTATAAAGACTTTTATAAATACAATAATGAAGAGGTATGTGGAGTTTGTTTTTCCACAAGAAAACTTAATCTCAACATGAAGTCATCTTCTCAAAATCAAACTTTTGGGAACTCTTTTTCTTTAGGTTGTACAAAGAGGAGACCCAAAAGGTCAAACTTAAAAGATCATTTAAAAAGATTAGAATAAACCAAGTACAGAATAGAACTCTCCAGAGCTCGTCTTGACAAACGTGAAGAAAAACTGTTATAGAATTATTAAAAAATAAGATATAAGTTGTTGGATTTACTTAACAATCACAAACACCATCTTGACGATGATACTTTTTCTCATGCTCTTTGAGATCTTTAGACTATACGCCTTCATATTTTATTCTCCAATGTCCAAACGCCCAAGTATCAATACCATTGGGGCAAGTATATCTTTTATCATCCTTGCTACTTAAAGCCAACTTGTCTATTCCTTCTGAAAAAACTTGATGGTTGTGACTTCTAAAAACGTAAACTATTCTTCTCAATTCTTTATCATCAAACAAACAGTTTTTATAATCTTGGTGTGTCATGTTGTGTTCTATAACGGCTTTATTAATTCCTTTACAAACTCTTTTCTCTGTATTATCGTTTTTTAAGATACTATACATTTAGGTCTAAGTCCTACAAATTCTTTAATAATAACACCATTCATCTCATCTTTCATTTTTCCCAACACCATTTTATTAATCCCCACCTCAATTCCACTTGTATGATTTTCAGGAAGATTACTCATGTCAAAATATTCTTTTACATCTGGAGCAATGTCTTTGTAGAAATCTTCGATTTCTATCTTGACGACAACACTATCTGTGTCACTCATTAAGAGACGACATTTTCCACCATATTTTTTCTTTCAGTAATTATAATAGAAATCGAATAACAATGCTTTAGAGATGTCCAAGATGCTAACCCCAATATAAATGGGTTTTATTGAGTTCCACTTCATTTTGATGACAAAAAAGTATGACTAGATTTTCACTAATATCCTTATAATCTTTTAAAATTTCTTTTTGAGTAATTTTCTCAAAGTTGTCAGGATCTGTAACCAACTTAACATTAACTCTATTTCTTACATTTTCTACAGTTTTACCATAAACAGAGTTATTTAACAACTTAAAGAAATTTTTATCAGCTGAATTACTAGACATTTGCGTGTACTTCGTATTTTTTTCTATAAAGGGGGCTAATCACGTTGATTCCTTAAATTGGATTCCTTTATTTATTTGATCAGTTCTAAACCCAGTTGTAGATATTTTTTCAAAGCATAATATTGAATCCAATAATTATATTTTCATCTAGACATCCCATTAACTTTTTACCACTGGTGGGGGCGAGGGGTATATCATTAAAAAGATCATGGAGGTTTTTAGGACATCTTAAATCTACGTTAAGAAAACATCCCACACCTTCTTTATCACAAACGGACTCCCAAGATTCCATTTCTTCTTTTTTCATCCAATCAAATCCTCCATAGAGCAGGGGGAAACACATTGCTGTACCATATTGATTGTTCATATCCAAGTAGAGGATGAAAGTATTATGTTGACTAGGGTCATAGAACGAAGCTCCCGTAGGGCTCTTCATGTACTTATATTAGCTTTACTATATTTCTTACTGATGACACTTACACCCCACGTTTAAGTTCTTCTAAGCTGAGATGAAGGTTTAGGTCTACTATGGGTTCTAATTCTATTTGAGTTTGTTTTAACATTGTGTCCCAACTTAGTCCTGGAGCTGAATAATACCAAGCAGGATCTAATTTCATATTTTTTAGAGAAGTTTCTCGATAACTTTCTAAAATATCTGCTAGGTGATAAAGATCTGTTTTTAAATATAGTTATTGATAATCGTTAATATTTTTACACTTAAATTTTTTCCATATCATCTTTGCGTAGGAGTAGTCTTGATCAGAAATATGTTCATATTTAAGAATAGAGAAGAATTTTTCTTCGGGGGGTAAGCTTGTTTCTTGTAATTTTTTAATATCGTCCACATAATCGTAGGGATAAACTCCTTTTCTAGCTAAATATTTCCACCCCTTTGGGAACATTTCTTTCAAGATTATGTGATCTTCATCTTTTAAATTTTTAGTTAAATTATCAAGACTACTTACTACCTTGATGTCTAAAACTGTCTATAAATCTTAATTCTTTCTTAACCTGAACATGTTCACCATTTCCATTTGGTCTTATTTTGATCCCCTCATCGACGACAACATTTTTAGAAAAACTTATAAAATTCTCCAAGTTTTTAGCAATACATTTTATATCTGATTTATCATGACCCAACGTATGAATGAAGAAGTGTGAATTGTAGTTTGACATATTATGTGCAAAGATGGGGTAGAAATTAGAAATTTTTCTTGCATTAATATTACAACCTTTATGTGCTGCTACTTTGTATTCTCCTGTAAAATGACAATGATCTCTAACCTTTTCCTCATTAAAAGGAATCTTTGATTTCTCATTAAAATCTTTTCCACAATAAAAACAATTGTTTTCTGTGGCGAATTATGACTCATTTTCCCGAGGTAAATCCTTTTTCTCGATGGTATGATAAATATCCTTTACAACGTCTTCTAGATCAATTACAAATTGCAAGGTGAGGTTATCAGTGTCTAAGGCGGTTTTTATAATTTTAAAATTCTTTACATTCTGAATTTTTTTAACTTTCTCCAAAAATGTGACTAAAATACCATACGCACTTGAAACGTGTTCTTGATACCTCTTGGTGTAATTTCCCTTTTGTTCATTAATTTTTTTGGTAAAACATTCAAAATCGTACACAATACAGAAGGGGATCTTATTCATTTTTATCCAACTTTTAAATTTTATAATATCATTTTTCTTGGGCATTTATTTTGACATGACAAGGCTTGTACTTTCCACAAATCTTTTTATGATCGAGGAATTTCTTTTTAGAAAAGAGATTGATGCAGTCATCGCAAATTTCTATGGCTCCATCATGCTTTGTAATACTAGAACTACATAATCTACTCATATTTTTAATCACGGTGAAATGATTATTGGTGAGTCTTAATAATCTTATGTTGACATCTGGATTTTTTGATCTTCTTATCAACTTAATACCAGATGATTCCCCATGAAGAAAAATGTTTATTCCAATATTTTGGTTGTTATGTTCAAACTTATCGATATGGTGAAATTCTGTTGGAAATTCTACTTCAGACCAGTTTAATTCTTTAGATTTTTCTCTTAAAAAGGGTGTAATTCGTCCAGGATCCTTTTTATTTCCATTTTCAAAGAGAGCTATACACACTGCCCACATGAAACAATTGTTATCATCATTTTTAGGATTAACTACAGCCTTTTTTAAGGCAATCCATCAGCGTAGAGGAGCAAAACCATGAGATTTTAAGAGATTCCATTTTATATCATGAATTTCTAGACAAATGATATCTTTTATTCTCCAACCAGATCCCTCTTTTTGATATTTTGCTAAACACATAAGAATAACATTGATCTTTTCTTGATAAACTAGATCAAGATCATCACCAGACACCAAGACGTGATATTTCGAGTGGAATCTAGCAAGCTTTGTTGTACTTTGTTTTGGATTTTTAAAATTGGGTCTCTCCATCATGCATATTAATCTAAGTTGCATTTTTTTGTCGTACAAGCTTTTAAGCAAATGTACTACGGTGCTTCGCGTTTGTTCTAAATAAACTATGGCATTTTTTCTATTCAAAATTGGATTATCATCAGAATGAATAGCCCAAATATTAAGACTATTTTTTAATATTATTTTTAACTTTTCATATTTTAATAGTTTTATAAGTTCTTCATTTCCCTTGGGTTGAGATGGATAAAAATATCGATGAACATCGTTATGCTTTACAAATTGTCTCATTCCATAAACTTCACGTCTTCGTTTGGTTCTTAAGGATTTTATCTGTTGAGCAAGAGCTTGTCTTTGTAATTGAAAACTTTTACGATTATATTCAGCTTTATTTTTGACAAGATTTTGGTGGGATCTAATTTTTATCATTTTAAAATTTAAAACAAACGGTTGTTTTTTAAATTCTTTATTAAGTTCTCTTAGATGTTGGAAATTTGTTCTTTAGTTTTGTAATTCGTTTTTAAAATCTGATTAGCCACTTGTATTGTCGTATCTTTTCTTAATTTGGTTTTTTGTCCTTTTATAACATCCATTTATTTAATAGCTTTTTTTGGTAAATAAAGATATTTTTTAAAAATTGATTTAAAAAAAAAATTAATAAATAACTATGAGTGATCAATTAGAAACTTTTTTTCATACATTTCTTAAAATAATAAAAGTTGACATTAAATTCGACTTAAAAGTTTTAAAGATTAAGTTCGGAGAATACTACTTTGAGTTGGGGGACTTCTTTGAAGATTATGATTTGGATTCCATAAATGTAGCGAGAGTAAAAGAATGCGAAGCCAATTCTTTCTTTAATCTAAAACAAGACATATTAGTAAGTACCCACATAAAAATAGGTGATGTTAAGAAGAAAATAACAAGGATATTAATTGAGGATTTAGAAAAAGAAGAAACTGAATTTAGCGAGTTCCAAATAGATTTAGAAGCTTATAAAGAATTGTTAAAACTTAGCGATGAGGAATTAGAAAAAAGAATTATTAAAGAATCTGATTATAATTATTATTATTTAATGTCGAGTGCTGAACAAAAAAAATTGAAAAAATTATTAGCAGAAAAACTAATTGAGGAGAATGAAATTGTTCTTATTTTGGGGAGGGGTCTATTTAGTGAGGAGGAGGATTTAAAAAAATGTAACTTTCACCCAGGTTACATTTTTTAAATTAAGCTTAATAATTTTCCAACACCAATACTCATTACGATTACCATTCCATTTTTAATGAGTTTGATATAACCAGTCATTTCTTTTCCAGGATGATAATACTGATCTATATGAGGTTCTAGATCTGACTCACGTTCTATTTTTTTTGGAGTTCGAGCCGTCTTAAAAAGAACCAAGGCTTTATTAGTTTGATCGATATCTTTATTAGCCTTGGCTAGTTCTAGACAATAATGTAGTATTTTATCTCTTCTCTCGGTTTCTCTTTCGAAGCATTTTTCTTTATCTAAAGTGAGTTGTTCCATAGAGAAATTATGTCTTTTCATTTCATCCTCGTAGCCATTTTGATTTAACTTTGAAAATAAGAATCCTGCTCCTGCGAAAGCAAAAGCATTAAAGATTCCACTTGCGACCATAGTAGCCATTTTATTAAAGATTCACTTTGTTTGTTTTTAAGTTTCCTTTTCTGGGTCGAGTTTTTCATAATAAGAACTCATCTTAACATTTTCTGTAATCATAGTCGCCAAGAACGATATTAAAATCAGTTTAAATAGATCTTTAAAATTCTTGATGGAAAGTAAAGTTGCCCGTGTAAGTTTATTAATTCATATACTTAGCCCAGCAGCTACGGCGGATCCTACTATAGACTCTACTAGATGACCCTTCTGCTAAATGAGATAATGACCCTACTAGATGACCCTTCTGCATTAGACCCATCTGCTAAATGAATCTAAATTGCATAATAAAGTTTTAGAGTTGTAATGTCGGTGTCTTTATCAAATGCATGATATTCCAAAATAATTTTTGTGGTGTCTGTAAAATGTTTTTGATAGAAAAAACTTGGAGAAGCGGGATGTCCAGTTCTCAATGAGTATGGAGTAAAGTATACTCCAGGTTGATTTGTGTTTAATCCTGTAAAATTAATCAAGAAATTTTTTTCAACACTCAATCTATTTTTTGCTTATTACTTACAAATAATTTCCAATTTGTAATCTTTTCTGCAGCAAAATCTTGCTTATTTCTTTGAATATTATTTGTGTTTGTACTAATACGTAACGAGTTGTTTGTAATGGAACTAGTATTACTCGAAATATTTTGTTTATTATCGTTTAATGATGTGGTGTGTTTTGATGTTAAATTCTGCAAGTTTTCAATATTAACTCGATCTACTCCAGCATCCACAACGATGTTTAAAATTTGAGAATAAGCTCCTGTAGCGGATTTTAAACGATTAACGTCATTCGTAACAGTCTGTACATTAGATTCTAACGAGTTTAAGTTATTTTTCAAGTTCTTTACAGATGATTCATCTATTTTTTCAGGTAACGTAAATCCATAATACAATGCCATTTTATTTATTCACGGTTTTTTTTACATCACTTCTCATTTTTGTTTCTAAAAGAGTCTCCATGCCTATTTTAATTCTTTGACCATTTCTTCCTACGTCGCCAAAACATTTACAAGAAGTAGAAGTCGTCACTTCCTTTATAACTTCTCCAGGTTTTTCTGGGTTTTTGATCCATTTTTCTGTAGTATGTTTTTGAATACAAGACCCCATTTATTTAAGGAGCAAAGTGACCAAAACAAAATCTTTGATCCTCCAGCGAAACATTGTTCTGCTTTTCAAAAAAAAAAAAAAATCCAAAAATAATTCCAAATATTCCAAAGAAATAATTGGGTGAGGTACTATGACTCATTTTGTTCGTTAGCTCACTTTGTTTGTTTTTTTGAGAATATTTTACTAAACTTTTAGGACGCGTAGCGAGTGTTTTTGGAGAATATTCTTCTTTTTTCTTAGGCTTATATTTTATTAAAGAAGTTTCTTTTTTTTTTGCTGGCACTACGCCATTGAGATTTTTATTTCTTCCAAATTTCATATTACTTTTTGCTATCATAAGAATGTTATTAAAACCTGGAATAGGATCTTTAACGATAATCATATCAGAAGGAGTTAAGATAATTCCAGGAACTATCACCATATGCAAAACTACGTTTGTTTTTTATAGCCGTTCTCATATTAGAAATTAATATGGTGGAATCATCTTGAAGAACAGTATCTTCAACTAATTTTTTAAAAACATGTTGAGTTTGACTAGATTTTGCTCCTTGACCCGCAATAGGCCATCTAGTTTTGGCTTGAGCTCCTAAAACACAATAGACGTGAGATTCCACTGCTTGTTGTACTAATTTTTGTCCAATTTTTGTCAAACCATCGGAGCTAGATTTTATAAAAGATTTCCAGTCGCTATTGCTCCTGTTTACAGTTTTAAAAGTCCAATCATATTCTAGTTCTTATATATTATATCTTGTATGAGGATCAAATCTAGGTGCCAATCTATTATCTCCATAAATTCCTCTAGCTATATAATCTGCTATTTTTGCATGTTTATCGGGTTTTTGATGTTTTATTAATTCTCAAGTAGGCATTTTTTGCTTGATGGTTTTTAAAATTTTAGGATTTACATAGGCCTTAACTTTTGGGGATGTGTTAAAAACCTTTTCATATGATAGTAGAAATAATATATTGCAATAGAATTTACAATAGCCAGCTGATCTTTCTTAGAAAAATGTTCTACACTCATTCCTTTTAAATAAGAAATAACGTAAGCCGCAACTAAACTCATAAAATAAGGAATGGTGAGATAGCCTTTATCGCTTGTAGCTTCCTCAAAATCAAGCTTTTGAATGTCTCCAAACATTTCTAAAAGCTTATTATGATCAAACTTTGTATCGAGTTTCTCAAAATTAAAGTTGAAATAGTCAATTCGTTTACATAAATTTTAAAATTGGTGAAGTCTAGCTTTAAATTATTTTCTATAACTAATTTTTTATCAGTTCCATAATGCTTCCAAATCTTAGGAGTCCACTCTTTATCTAATATATCTTGTACTTCTACAACAGAGATTCCTAAAGCCTTTTGCCAACCTGGGCTATGTTGAAAGGCGTGGTTCCTAAAGCATAACGATAACCATGATGAGTATTATAAAAAGTGATGGGAACTAGCTTTAATTTTCTTGTTTTTATCTCGATAATTTTGTTTATTTGATAATCAAAATAAAAAAAGACAGATCTGCTTTTGGATATTTTTTTAAAAAGTCTTGTTTAGCCTCGATCTCTGACCAGCTATCGATCAATTTCTCAACATAGTCTTTACCATATTTTTTATCATATTTCCAATAATAGTATTGATCCATTCATTTAAATGATATAGAATTCTATTAATACGCTGGTCATATCCTCAAAAAACCCACTTTTATTAGAACTTATTTTAAAATGTATATGAGTCCACAAACCATTTTTCAAAAATGTTTTTGAGCCTATAGTTAAATGTTTTTCCACACCTCCGTTAAGGTTTATTTCACTACTTATGGGAAGAGAAGCTATTATATCGCTAGGTTCTCCTTGATAATTATTTTTATATTCATGTATAAGATTACAAGAAACATTTAAGAATCTCAAATCATCTAGAATATTCACAACGTTGGGGGATGTTTTTTCTTGATTAGAAGCAATTTGGGTATCTTTCTCAAATCCTAATAAAATCCCAAAATTTTTTAGGTCTACATCGAAGGATCTCTTATTAGTTATTTTACACTTATTGGAATGAGTAATTTCTTCTAGTTCTAGTTTATATTCTAATAGTTTAGTCTTGAGTTGGGAAAAGTTCCAAAAACCTGGATCAAGCGAGATTTGGTTTTGTCCATGATTTTGAAGAACTAACTGGACCAGGGTTGGAAAATCCTGCTTTTGATCCTAAGGAGTTGGGTTGCGCTTGGGAGGATGCTAAATCACAAATCCCAGTAAATTCAATAATAAATCCAAGAGAACGTCTTGCAGTTGACAAAGAAGAAAAAGAACTCCTTTATAAAAAAGTCTTTTTAAAAAATTTAATGGGTCTAGATGTGGATGAAAATGATGAAAAAATTGTGAAAAACTTTTATATAAACTTAGACTTTTAACAGATGAGAATAAAAGCTTAATTGGAGCTAGTTTTAAAAATCAACCTATCATAGAGAAAAAACCTTCTGGAGAATTTGATTATGATCAAGATCCAGATCTAAAAAAGTTTGTAGATGAATTTAACTTGTTGGGCGAAAATGCTAGACGAGAATATGAAAATACGGCAGCGGGAGTGATTAGGGAAATTATTAAATTAGAACATTTAACGAGAGAAAATAATCTTGAAACTATGTTAGAAGAAGCTGCCAAAGAAGACCTCTTAGTAAATGAGGTTAAGGAGAACTTTAGTCGAGAAATTGGTCGTGAAAATCAAAGAATCGTAGAAGAATTGTTTCTAGACCCCGAATACGAGCGAGTTTTTTCCTCAGAAGAGACTTTAGAAATAAATAAAATCTTAGAACCCGAAGGTGACAGCAATGAAGAAAAGTTAGATAATCTTGGTGCAGATACTAGTTATTGGTGAAGAAAACTTTTAAATGAGATTGACCCCAAATGTAGAGAATTTATAGAAACTATTTTAAAAACTATAAAATTATCTAAAGAAAAACTAAGATTTCAAGATAATGCAAAATTAAAATTAGTCCAAGTGAGAGCCGCCTTGGAAAAATGTATCGATCAAGATAAACTAACTAGGTAACAAAGATTAAAAAGATGGATTTTAAATTATAAGTTTAAAATTGGTGTGGGCTTAAGTGGATTACTTGCAGGATTAGTGAGTATGATCGTTACTATTACGAGGAAAAGTAAAAACGTCGTAAACGATGCTCAAAAAACTTTACAAAATATGAGAAAAATCTTAGCTCAAACTAAAGATGCTACTGGGAGTATAACAGTATTGTTAGAACCCGTAAGAAAAACTTTGGGTGTAATGGAATCTGGAGTAAATTTCATGTCTGAAAATATGTTAAAAATATTTGGGGTAGTTATCATAGTCTTAACTTATAACAAAAGAAAAACTATCCACGGTAAAATAAGTTCATTCTTAAATAAAAGAACATGAGTAAAAATCTAGTACATAATCTAAAATT
>JAODVQ020352611.1:0-11638 GCA_025400075.2 Phenganax stokvisi | reverse complement strand
TACTATGGGTATTAAAGGCATATCCGGTTTATGTATTTTTGGTAAACCATAGAATCTAGGGCAGACACTAGCAGATGGTCTCAAATAGTCGTACAGTTTTTGAAACAAACTTCCTGTCTTTTTAACTTCAGAAATTTTGGAGCAGATTTTACGTTCAATACAAGCTGTGGGGTCTTTTTTTAACTCTCTGTAAGTATGAGTATTTAAAAGAGATAAGATTTTCTCATCGTAAACTACGCTATCTAAAATAACTGTAGCATTACCCTTGTCAGCTTTTAGAATGTGTATTGACTTATCTGCTCGTAAGCTTTTCACAGCATCCTTTTCTTTCTTGGTTAAACTCGGCTTGGGCAAAGTAGCACGTCATAGAACCTCGGTAACCTGGACACGGATGTTATTAGCCACGCCATCAAGATTATACAATTTTGGTTCCAGAAGTTGAACTATTTCTTCCGTAGGGATTTTCTTCGGTGCTACTGCAAAACTCAAACCAAGAGCCAAGACATCTTCTTCAATCGGCGTAAGGTTCCTCCCACTCTTGTTGATGACAGTGCGACGTAGACCAGCCAAATCTTCTTGCTTGCGACGCTGCTTCTGACCACTCGACAACTTAGTAAACTTGGCGATCTGCTTTGAATGAGATTTCTCTAAAGTCTTCTTAGAAGAAGAGGAAATCATTCTTTTTGCAGTTTCAGGATGTTCATAACTGAGCGTTAACCATAGTTCTTCATTCAAAGTAGCAATGCTATTGTCCACTCTTCTTAACTGTCTGCGAGCCCAAGAAATTTGTTCACGCACCATAATTAAAATTAGTAGTATGAAAATGCGGTTTCTGAGCCAGAAGTATAAGCTACTATTATGCACATTTAATGAGCTATCAGGCTTCTGAGCCAAAAGTATAAGCTACAATTACACAAAAGAAAGGTCTCAAAACCATGACATTAATTTACTCAATAATTTTGCTTTAATAAAAGAAGCTATGATGTTTAATAATAATAAAAATAAAATGGAATATTTTAAATTTCAAGTTTTTCATAATATTATTAAACAACATTATTCGGAAAATCAAGAATTAATTATGCGGAGAAAAATTTAAGAGAGTGGAGAAGTTTACCAATGGAGGAGAAAACTTTAGTTTGGAATAAGATTTTACCTCTAGTGGAGAGTGCTGTTGAGAAGGGGAAATCTGTAAGCAAGATTGTAGAGGATTTTTGAGATAAGAAAGGGAAAAAGTTGGAGGAAAAAAGAAAGAAGTTAGAGGAGAATGAGGAGAAAGTTAAGCAGTTTGATAAGAAGAAAGTTGAGAAAATTGAGGAGGAAAAATTGAGATTGAGGAGGAGCTTGAATTAGAGGATGTTTTATTTAAAACAGCAAAAGAGACTGTAAAAGATTTGCGTAGACAACATAAAAAATCTAAAAATAAGGAGCTACTTTTGGAAATTAATGTGCGGCAAAATATTAAGGATGAATCTTTAAGTAAACGTTTAAAAATAAAACGTAGAAGATGTATTTTAAATGAAAAATTAAGTAAAACCCCTCAAAGTGAATCTGTTAAAAAAGATAAGAGTGTTTTGGTGGGTAATAAGTGGATTGATCTAATAACTCTTAATGTCGTGGGGGATAATAGTTTATCTCATTACTTTCCTCGTAAAAATCCAATAAGAGAAAAGATAAATAACAAGCTCAAAAAATTAGATAATAAGGTAAAAAACATGGTGTGATTGATTTACAAAAATACTTAAAAACTATAAATAGAAACATAAGTAGAGAGAAATATGATGAAGAGACCACGAGAAAGTTAAAAGCTATTATTGATAATCATATGAAAAAATATCCGGTTCCAACAAAAATGTCTAAGAAGAAACTTCTTAAGGCGCCAGATAAAGATATATCTCAACAGAAGGAGATAAGTAGAAGAATTAAAAGTTTAAGTGAGAGAGATAAAAGGCGAGAAATCTCCAAGATTATGTCTCATAAAAGGCTTCTTAAAGGATTAGATGAAGACATTTCCAAGCAGGAGAATATTGCTGGAAGAGTTAATATTTTAAAAAAAGAGAGAAGAACATTCAAGAAAACAAAAAGAGAAACGTTTTAATGATAGACTAGTAGAACAATTTAAAAGGAGAAAAGAGAAAACTATTGAGAAATAGAACTCTAACCTTAAAAAATCAATTATTAAGAATAATAATTATAAGGAGGAGGTACCTCCGAGACGATGTGATATTTCACCTTATTCGAAGGCTGATAATGAGCTTAAAAAATTAGATAATAAGATAAAAAGATGGGGGACTAAAAATATTAATAAGTACTTAGACACTTTGGAAAATACTTTAAATAAAGAAAACTACGATAATAAAACCGTAGATAATGTTACAAAGTATAAAATAGGTATATAGATAAATGGAGAAAACAAGGTCCACAAAGATTTCTTCAGCAGAAGTTTAAACAAGAAGAAAAGTCTAACATCCCAAAACCTTCTCCTTTACCTTTGATAAGAAAACCTTCTAAGGTTGTACTTAAGAAGAAGTTGAGACCCTCTTCGACCCACCTACTAGATCAACCTTTAAGAGATATTAAAATGAGGCCTCTTAATCCTACAAGATACGCCTCCAAGCCCACACCTCCACTTAGCGCTTCGCGGGCGCCCTAACAAAGAAACAAGCCATTAAAAATAAATTGAATGAATGGTATGATTGGTTAGTAGATTATATTCCTCCAAAAATTAAGTTTAAGGTTACAGATAGTTATAATAAGATTATGAGTCTCTACAATTCAGTGACGAAGATCGAGGAATCCCCCATCAAACTATTAGAAACTGCTCTAAAAGGTCGACTAAAAACCTACGCTATGGAATACAAATATGCTTCCGAATTTGAGTTTATAAACGCCTTCGGTCCTGAGATGTGGTTGAGGGAATACGCCAGTTTTTATGTAAAGGAATTTTTAAGAAAACATGAAAATAATAACATAGAATTAATGTTAGTATGTAGAATGGCGAAGAGAAATCCAGCAACGGATGAAATTGAAGATCAAGAGCTTGGTTATTTTAGTTCAGCTTGTCACAGAATATTACCTGGATGAGACATAGAATCTGTTTATGATCATATGGTGGAGGTGATTATTAGCGAGTTTATAAAAGAGAGAAAAAAAGGTTCTGGATGGGAGCTGGAGAAAATATTAAAACTAAATATACACGTGTCGAAGTATAAACCCCTCAAGGGGTCCTCCTACGTATCTACACCAAAATGGCTAGCGGATAAAAAAGCAATCACCAATCCTAAGAATAGCTTTTACAATGATCAACAATTTTCAAATGGGCCGTTACCAAAGCAAAGTTTATGAAACCAGATGATAAACATTGTAATAGAATCACAGACGATTTAATACAAAAATCAAGAACTTTCGACTGGACGAATATACATTTTCCAACACCCATAGAAGACATTAAGAAATTTGAGTCAAATAATAACTTGAAGATTAATTTATTTGGATATAATGAAATAGATATAGTCTTCCCAATGGGTTACAGTCACGATGACCAAGGCATTCATCTCATGTTGGAAAAATAAACATTATGTGGTTATAAAGAGCATGAGTAGATTAGTGAAATCCTCCTTAACTAAGAGAAAATGTAAAGTTTACGTGTGTGACTTTTGCCTTCAATTTTTCCACGAGGAGGATAAATTGAAAGAACACCAAGATTACTGTAGAAGACATGCTTCTATAAAACCAATTTATCCAAATCCGAACACTTACGTTAGCTTCCAAAATCGTGTTCGAAAAACAAAAGTTCCCATCATCATTTACGCAGATTTCGAATGCACTACGAAGCCTATAAATAACAATTTAGGCGAAAACACTATACAATATCAACAGCACATTCCTAGTGGTTTCTGTTACTTAGTAAAGTGCTTTGATGACTCCATTTACGAACCAAAACTAGTCAAATACACAAAACACCCAAGCTTATACTCACCTGGAGATGTTGAAGAGATATTTGTGGACAAGCTAGAAAAAGAAGTCAGAGACATTTACGATAGATTTTATAAGAATCCTAAGAAAATAATTCTTACAGAACAAGACCAGTTAGACTTTGAAAATTCTGCAAAGTGTTATGTGTGTAATAAGGAGTTTAAACTTAATAAAGAAGAATCTAAAGTCAAGGATCATTGCGACTTTACGGGAAAATACAGAGGCGCCGCCCATGATAAATGCAATCTCCAAATGAAAAGGTCTAATTTCATTCCAGTTGTGTTTCATAACTTACAAGGTTACGATTCACATTTGTTCATAAAACCCTTAAGTACCACTCAAGGTAGGATCAGTTGCATTCCAAAGAATGAGGAAAAATATATAAGCTTTACAAAATACATTTCAATAAATCATGATAAGAATGGTAAAGCAATCACCACACAGTTGAGATTTATAGACTCCTTCAAGTTTATGGGATCTAGTTTAAGCTCCTTAGTAAGTAATTTAACACAAGAGGGCCCACAAGTCTTGCAATGTCTTAAAAGATACTTCCCAGACCATATACAACTACTTTCTGGTAAAGGAGTTTATCCTTATGATTATATGGACACCTTCAAGAAACTCCAAGACACGACTCTCCCACCCATAGAAGCCTTCTATTCAAAATTAAATGAAGAGAACATCTCAGATGAAGACTACTCACACGCTCAAAAAGTATGGGATACATTTAATATGAAGACGTTAAGAGATTATCACGACCTCTATTAAAAAACTGATGTTATACTCTTAGCAGATATGATGGAACAATTTCGTAAAGTGTGTATAAAAAATTATGATTTAGATCCTGCTTGGTATTATACCACACCGGGATTAGCATGGGACGCAGCTTTAAAAATAACAAACGTGAATCTTGAACTCCTCGATAAGGAGAACAGGTATCTTATGGTAGAAGAAGGAATTCGCGGAGGTGAAGCTATGATTACAAAACGTCATATAAAAGCAAATAATAAATATCTACAAAGCCCTACAGACGTTTCGCTTCATGATCCAATCATACCTAGCATCTACATTCCTTACCTTGATGCACATAATCTTTACAGTTGGGCCATGATGCAGCCACTTCCTACTCGTGGTTTTAAGTGGATGGAAAACCAAGAACTAGAAAACTGGCAAAAACCTGAGCGAAGCGAATCAAGGTTGCATCTTAGTAGTAGATTTAGACTACCCACAACACCTTCACGATCTTCACAAGGATTATCCATTAGCACCGGAGAGAGTCCAGACGCAGATAGAGGAGGGTATTGCTGTGGAGAAGTTAGTACCCACTTTGAGTCATAACAGAAAATATGTGGTGCATCACCAGATTCTTAAAAAGTACCTCGAGAAATGACTCATACTAAGAAGGATTCATAAGGGAATAACATTCCAAGAATCTTGTTGGTTGAAACCATATATTGAAAAGAATACAAAATTAAGATCCACAGCGAAGAACAAGTTTGAGAAAGATCTCTTCAAGCTTATGAATAATTCGGTATTTGGAAAAATGATGGAGAATATTAGAAAGAAAGCAAATGTAGAACTAGTAAACACAGGATGGAGATTAGAGAAACTAATCAAGAGACCAGAGTATAAGTCATCTACGATATTTGATGACAACTTTGCTGCTGTTCATACTCATAAAACAAAATTAATTCTAGATAAACCCATCTACATAGGCATGAGTATTTTGGATATTTCCAAGAGTCTTATGTATGATTTCCATTACAACTATATAAAACAAAAATATGGAGATAAAGCAAGACTTGGTTTCACAGATACAGACTCTCTACTCTATGAGATTGAGACAGAAGATTTTTACAAAGACATTTCCCAAGATTTAGAAGACAAGTTTGATACCTCTGAAATAATCACCGATAATCCTTATATAAAAAAGGGTCTTAATGAGAAAGTTCCCGGTGTATTTAAAGATGAATGTGGAGATACGCAAATCATAGAATATGTAGGACTACGAGCAAAATTATACTGTTATAAGAAGGAGAATAATAAGTAAATATCCAAGTGTAAGGGTTTAAAGAAAGCTGATATTGAAAAAACCTTAAAATTAGAACACTATAGAAACTGCTTATACAGTGGTGTGCCATTAACGAGAAAAATGAATGTGATAAGAAATAGAAAACACAATCTTTTCACAGAGACCGTCGATAAAATTGCATTGAGTGCCGATGATGATAAAATAATTATTTTAGAAGATAATATAAATACTTTCCCTTACGGGCATTATAAACTAGATGAGTAAGAACACGAGCGCAGCGAAACAAAAAAAATGTTTATCTTTAGTGAGATAAACATTTTGAAAAATCTTAGATAAGATTAAATAATTTTCCCCAACATCCATCATCCAACAATACCAGCAATTCCCATCACGACATGCTGATATTCTTGCATTTCTTTACTAGGTTTGTAGTAGTTTACTAATCTAGGTTCTGGGGTCCATTGAAGTCTAGTATTATTTAGATTTTTCTTAAGCAGTTCTAGGTTCTTATTAGTAATATTGTCTCTATTTGCATCGGACAACTTCTGACGAAGCTTTGCTTCCTTGTTTTTCTTGCTACTTCTTTCTCATACCATAATTCTTTGTCCCTTGCAAGTTTTTCCATGGCGAGATTATAGCGATTCATTTCTTTTTCGTAACCATTATGATTTAATTTTGAAAATAAGAATCCAGCACCTGCAAAAGCAAATGCATAAAGTCCTCCTGCTACCATAGAAGCCATTTATTTATACTCATTTCATTCGTATTCACTTTGCTCATTTTTCAAATTCTCTTTGCTTCGCTCATTTTAAAATTTTTTCTGGATTTATTTTTTTGTCTTCTAAATATTTTACCAAAACACTCTCCAACATGACAGCTCCAGCTAATTTTAAAGTTCCTTGAATACTTTGTGGTGTTCCTAAAGGTTCTCCTAAAACTTTTTTACTTACCATGGAAACTCCTACTGCAGAAAGTGTTAATACACCTGCATCGTAAATGTGATTGATATAGTTACTTTTGGTACTCATTTATTATTTGAAAAAAAAAGAAAAAAATTAAAAAAATTTTTTTTTATTATTTATGATTTACGTTGGTCAAATGTATCTAGCACTGCTTTTTCTTTAGCAGTAGTCTCGCTCGTGCTCAAACTCACTGCGCTCGTTTCTTCTACAGTTGGTTCAGGATTTTTAATCGACCTTTGGTCACCCGAAGGGGTAACATTTTTTATTTCATGTGTACGATTATTTTTAAAATACAAGTAAGAAGTTCCAATTCCAAGTATAGAAACTATAATAGTAGATGTTGGAATGGTAGACCAAGAAGAATCAAAGGCTACGCCGCTTCGCATCTCCTTATTTTTTTTCAAATTCTTCACGATTTTTCTTTTTTGCTTCTTTAGCTTGTTTAGAAATTTCTGCAAGTCTTTTTCCAGCTGCTACTCTTCGCAGATCTTTTTCTTTCTTTTGCGTGGTAAGCGTTTGTGGTGGGGTGTTTTCCTCCCCATTTTTACTTAAAACTTGCTTATTTTCTTCCATTATTTATTGAAAGAGAATTTTAAGTAAAAACAAGTTCATCATAAAATTACTTAAAACTTACTCAAAAATCAGCCAAGTAAAAATGTATGGTTTTTAAGTAAATTATTTTTACGATTCAACGACGAGATATAATTCTGATTCGTTTCTGATGGTGGCTAGGTTTTTTTGAGGGCAACTTATTAAAAACACAAAACTTTCATTAACATTACTGATATAATCGGAAAGCTTAAACTCTTTGTTTAATTCTAATATGTAACAGTCTTCAGTATTCTTTATATGTAAGAAGTCCTTTTTTAACATGTTAAAGAAGATATTACTACCACTTCTTGTTATAATAGTAACTTGATACTCCATATTAAGATCTCTTAACGTCGTATTATCGTCAAAAACATGATAAAGTAGTTTGACTTTTGTAACATTATTAATAACGGGGAGACTAATAAAGGTTGGAGGATATCCTACATGATTACTAGAAGGCTTATTCCAAAGTGATTGATCCAAGTTACTATATTTAAACGTAAACATGAAATATGATTTAAGTTTTTTTATTTCATTTATTATATCGAACTTAACATCTCTTATTTTTATCATGTTGTTTGTACCCAAGTTCTTATTCGAAGTAATATTGGCCTTATTATTTGCAGCTAATTTTTATTTGCCGTTATAGTTGTATTATTTGATGCAATGTTTGTTCTATTTGTTTCGACATCTGTTTGAATAGTATTTATATATTTTTGATTTCCCGCACTAAAAGCCCGATTAGTAACGATATCAGCTCGATTTAATAATATAAGTGATTTATTAGACTCTGTCTCCGTCTGAGATTTTTCTAGTTTTTCTTCAAGTTTTTTTATATTATTACTGTCAAGACATAAATGACTTGCTAAAAAATGATGATATTAATAGAGAAGAAGAAACTAGTTTTATAGAACCATAGCCTGGAGTCAATGTTCCAATGGTAGAACCTGTGAATCCTAATCTAGAATGGGATAGCAGTTATGATAATGTCAATTTAAGACCAGAGTGGGGCAACAATTTTAATAATGATATTGATGAACTTGTAACTTTAGATACAAGAATGTTCTTAAAAACTCTCTTAAAACAAAACATCAACGCAGAAGATAATCCTAACTCGAAGCAGCTATATCATCCAAAATAACGAGGGAGTTTGTACCTTTTGAGAATTCCACAACCTGTCTTAAAAAAGACTCTACATTGTCTTGATCGCAACTTATCAAGATAAAATTTTCGTCTTTATCGTAAGGCCAAGTTAGATAAATTTTATTCCACTCGTAAGTGGGACATATTAAAAAAATATAGTCAAAATAGCCTAGATAATCTTCTTCAAGCATTTTTAGCAAATAATAAGTTTTTCCAGAATTCGTCATTCCTACTATAATCATATCAAAAGGATCATGGGTTGCTTTGCTCCTTTCTGGAACAATAATATTTTTAGAATGGTTGGAGAACTCATTTAAGACTCCGAGGTTTGAGTTTCCGATGCCTGAGGTGATTCTTGACTCGTTTTGCTCTTGCTTTGTGTACATTGTTCTTCTCTATTATTGTATTACTTACAACATGCTTACCTACAATAAGACTCCCCAAAAAATTCCTATCAACGGAATATAAGGTGTAATGTATTCTACAATAAATTTAACATCTTGACGAAATGGTTCGTTGTCGGAGAGTTCTCCCCATTTGTGTAGCATTGTCTATTAAATTTAGGTGCTCCATAAGTTCGGAAAATTTACCTATAAAGACATCTGTAATCATATCATTTGTTTTATTTAGTTGATCTCGTTTGTAGTCTTGATAAATTTGTAAAAGTACTTTTTCGGGGGCTTTTTTAATATAACTTTGCGTATATTTTATTTCTTTTGTGGAAGACAATTTTAAAAGAGTTTCTCGAACGTTTAAATCTTGTGGGTTATTTTGTGTGTTAATTTATTATAAGAAAACTTTTTTTTTTGAACAAATAATTATGCAAATGAGGGGGAATCCCCTGCCATGTCCTTGAGTATTATTTTGTGCTCATTAATTATTCATGAGGTGGGAGCTATTAATTATGCATAATAGAAAATATATACTTTAGCGCCATCTTGGATTTTTTTTGGTCACATGACCTTGAAATTCCTGAAAAAACTCGGTGAAAAATTCCTGGAAATAGCCAGAATTAGATTGACAGGTGGCAAAAAAGGGGGCGTGGCCGAAATGGGCCAGAGCCCTCTCCCCTTTTTTCACACTACTCAATAGGAGAAGGAAATAGATCACTTGGTATATATGTAGATAAAGATACTGAAATTCTGTCCTTCCCTCACAATTACTGTGGCAAACAACTAGCTGATAACTGTGAAAAACTTGTGTCTGTTCATTATAGTACAATTTGTAGATAGGAATTACAAAATCAAGATAGAAGAGTTACTAAGCCTGTGCCAAACATTATTTACAAAATGAAAAAATTACAAATCAGACAAATTCAAGGGAGTGCCAGTTTAGCAATGCGTAAATGTAAAACCAAAGGTAAAATGTACATAGCTGGAGACTTAAAGGCGGAAAGTTCTATTAACTACAATGGCCAAGAAGGCTCACACTTCCATTCTCATTTGTGCAGTTCAGATTGGTACTCTGTACAGTTCAGTTTTGTAATTTTAAGCAGTTCAGTTCTTTATTTTTAAGCAAATTAGTTCTTTTTTTTTAGACAGTTCAGTATTGTTTTTTGAGGACAGTTCAGTTTTGTATTGTAAGCAGTTTCAGTTGTGATTTTTTCCCGAGATGTATTGTGGGTACGAAAACATGGCACTGCTAAACATGCTCGTCGAAAATACCAATACTAGCATGTCATTTACAGTATGAGATGTTGAATGGACGCAGCAATTAAGAAAGTTGTTCAGGAGGAATTTAGATGTCAGTTAGCGCAATCTCAAAACCAAATGAGCAGTACCTCTGAAAGTGAATCTAATACTAAGAGGAGCAAGGACGAGAGGTTAAGGCCTACAGCAACATCATCACTGTCTCGTACATCTTCAAGTTTGTCCAGCAACTTTACTTCACTGACTGTCACTCGCCTTTCAGGTTTATTGCAAAGTGTCAGAGGTGGATCAAAACAAAAGCAAAGTAGTGGCAAGAAAAGAGAAATTGAGAAGGAGCATCGGGTTCAATTCCGTTAGCTTCATTACAACAGTGTCACGAAAACTTTTGACACTGTCAGGCAAAGGAATTGTGGTGGAAATCGTTATGTAGCATACGCTTTGTCTACACCAACCACGTTGGAAGAACTGAAGCTTAAGGCATCGTCATTATTCTTTCCTGATGGTCAAAGTGTGTATGCGGGATGTGTTGGTGATATGGATTTACAGATATGTGATACAACACAGTATGCCATCTTTGATTTTCGTGGATCAGGAACGTTGGATGACTAATTAAAAGAAAAAGGTTTGTACCCATCCACGACGTTCTTGCATCTCAGGTCTCAACCAAAACATCTTGCTCATACAGAGTTTTTGTGTAAGGAAGAACCAAATGAAACCAATCCAAAAGCTAGTGTAGACTCTGAATGTAATTATTCGACTGTTCTGTCATCGTCGAATGTCACAAGTACTGGTCCCGTTGTTTTTGAGAAGTGTAGCTGCACATATAGTGAAAGTCAAGGTTGTCTGATATGTGAACAAAATAATGAATTTGAGAGAAGTTTATTGTGTGATAACCAACAGATGACTTTGGTATGCTACCTGTCTTCAATGCATGTATCCAGACAGAAGTGAATGCCACAACTAATAGTGATGCTATTCAGAATAACTCTTCTGGAACTTCTATTGTTGGTGACAATCCTGCAAGGCTACTAACAGTTCATTGAACACTTATTAAAAAAGACTTGATTGAACACTTTAAAGATCAAAACATTATGAAATGTGATCTTACTTTCAAAATTGTTGACGAGAGAGGAAAATTTGAGAATGGTGGTGATGGAGTGAGTCCTGAGGTTTTTACACTTTTTTTAATAGACTTTGCAAACTCAATGACCATTGGTGAAAGAGAAAGGGTACTAAATATAAAATTAAACTAATTCCGAATAAAGAGCTCATGATTTAATTCATGATAT